>JALGPX010000092.1:11831-47260 GCA_023515795.1 Amoeboaphelidium occidentale | reverse complement strand
GGTATAAGCGACTCGCGAAAATTCTATTATGAAACAAACAACTCGGTCGCTCGCTCTTGCCGCCCGAAATACGGTATTATACAGCAACATAATTAACAAATCGAGATGCCCAAAAGCGAACAATAGAAACTCTTTGGGCGATCTGTTCAAGAGCTGCCTTTATCCCAGCAAGCTCCCGGTTTTCAAGACAAAGTCCAGTGTTTACACCAACTTTGATGGAAAACGTTTCAGTGCCGTTCGTGACATCCTCATTAATTGCCAAATCCTCAATATCATAAGGCAGAAGTGGTACAGTAGCACCTTCATGCAAAAGAACAACAAGAATGCCAGTAAAAATGTCAACATCATTATAATTATTATTCAAATCCTTCGTAAATAAATCCCAAAGAGAACTCTTTTCAGTAGATTCTAAAACACCAACATCATTATCAATATCCATAAAATCCTCATCATCAGCCATTAAATCCACGTCTGCTTCCATTATGAGAGCAGATTATTACACTCAAATAGAACTAGATGTCAGTTATTCGCCCGGAAAACTTACGCCACTCACAAAAGGATCACTCAATGCGTAAAACAACCGGGTTTGGAACTTTTGCGGTCACAAGATTCGAACCAAAATTGACATTAATTCGGAAAAACAAATTAGAATGGAAGAATAAGGATCGATATCACAAATGAAAAGCTGTTCAACTCTCTATTGGAGTTTAAGCTTGATAGTGCTACGTTAAGCATTCTCATGGTGGAAGTGGTTTCAAATAGATATCGAAAACAGTTTCAATGCGATACTCCTCAAACTTAAGAATATTAATAAACAAGATGCTCAAATAGTGACTTGAAACAACTTTATTCTAATTGTTTCGAGAATCTTTTCTTCCTTGATTGAATCAGCACGATCGCGATCAGAACATGGCGGCATATCTTGCGTCCCATCAACTTTTGCAGAATCTGATGGATGATTCTGAAAGTTCATCATGTGAAGTTTCCTATGGGCGAAATTCAACTCTCAAGCCTGAGTCTTGAGAATGCTGTTGCAATTTGTTTCTCTGATTGTGAACTTTCTTATAGTTAGAGTGTGTTTAGCTCCAAAATAGCATATAGAATGTTTTACCTGTCAAAGATAATCAAATCGAATGATACGGAAAAGATAGCCATGAAGTCAGACTCTGATTTTTCGCATGATATCCAACATCAGTCTGAAACAACACCACCAACGCGCTACCGTTTCCCGAACTTTAAGCGTCATTTGACAGAATATTAAACAAAGACTCACGACTATGTCTCCTAGAGGAAGCGCTTTAGAATTGGGAAAGATATCTCGCTGAAACCACTTTTGGCGCATAAATGATGCGCTTACGCTGTGAAGTTGAAACTTTGGCATATAATTCTAGACCATCTACACTACGGTAAACAAGCTTGTTCTTGTCATGTTAATGTTTTATTTCTTCAAGAATTTTGATTTTGGTGGACATTGAAGATCAATCGTTTTTCTCCGGCGACAAGTTTTTGAAGTTCTTGTTCTGCTAAAAACATCGAATAGAGACTCTATTGTTAGAACTTTAGTTAAGACTATGCATATGGCTCTACTACTCGAAGCTGCCAAGTCGACCAGTTGAGAATGAGGCAATCACGTCACGCTCAAGGCGTCCAATCTTTGTGACTCTGTGTTACTATTATCTTGATGGTATAAAACATTCGCCCAGTCTTGTAACCTTTTTCTCTTATCCAAAATGAAAGTATTATTCGCAGCTCTTTTGGCCTACACCGCAATGGCCTGCTCTCCTGAGTACTCTGCATGTACAACACGTGCAAGATTGAATCAAGCTAACTGTAATGGGTTGGTTTCAACCACTCCTACTTTTGAGTATTGGGATTGTCTTTGCAATACGTACACTTCTTCTTTGAACTGTTATTCTCTTTGTGGGCAGGATACTGAATTGCAAAAGCAAAGATTGATTGAAGAACAGAACTCTCAAGGAACTTGTAACTACGTTGCAGAACAAAAGAAACTAGGAAAGGGTGCACCAAAAGTCAAAACATCCCAAACTGTCATTGGTACTAAAACCATAAGTTCAACAATTCCTTCTCTTGCTGCTAACGAATCTTTGCCTCCTGTTCGACCACCATCGCCTCCAAGCTCTGGTTACAATGGACCAGTTTCATACTCCTCTGCTAGTGCTTTGGAAATTGGTGTAGCTACATTCTTTGCTTTGTTTGGTTTGATGATCTAAATAGCCAGAAAATAAAATTCTAATTCAATGCCATAAGAGTAAATATGTCTAGCAGAATGCCAGCAGAGACTCCTGCGCCATAAATGTGACCAGTTCTCTTGAAAGCTTTACCGCATTGTAAAGCAGAATTCAAGTTTGTTCCATTGATAGTCTTTGAAACACCATAAGATGAAAGTGCAATCGCAGAATAGAATCCAAACGACTGATCATTCAAGCAACCAGTTAGAGCGAACAATAATAAAGAGCTCACATTACACATTTTCAAAATCCTCCTCAATTTGAACTGGTCTAAATCGCTTATATCCAAAGATGTCCTTTCTAGATTCTTATTGCGTTGCACGGATTTCAAGAGAGTTAATGCACTACTATTTATACCGACCTTTCGATCATCCTTCAAGTCTTGGAATGCATAGATAGTGTCATAAACAAAAGTCGCCATAATGCCACCAAAGTAAAGTGGTATTACTGCGTGTGGAATATTTGTCAGCACTTCTGACCAGCTGTGATAATCCGTAAGCATTGCTAAAGCATCAAAAATAAAAACAGATTCGCGATAACAAGGCGCAGAAGTTGCAACATATCCCAGCAGTGCTCCCCAATTAAATACTCCGCCAAGAACTAATTGAGGATATGAGACAAATCTTTTAGCGAGTGGATATCCAATAACACCAATAACACTGAGACTGCCTAACATCACGGAGTACAAATTCAACTGCGTCAATATCCCGAGCCCTGCAGCAAGTTGAAGTCCAAGAAAAGCAACGCCTTGAAGTCTCGTTATTTTGCCCGCAGCTATTGGTCGCAGTTTTGTTCTTTCTACATTTCTGTCAATATTCTTGTCCCAGATATCATTAATTGTGCAACCAGCAGAGCGCATAATTAAACTTCCAAACCCAAAAAGCGCCAAGTTCTTTAAAGAATCTGACATGATATCCGGAGATACGCCGTAGTTATGATACATGGCCATTAATATACTCCAAACCCCAGGATAATATAACAACCATGTCCCTATCGGTTTATCAATCCTAGCCAAGTATGCGTAAGGCTGCAATGCCAGTGGGACGTATTTATCAATGAAGGTTTTATCCTCTGTGGATGCTTTCCTGACATTTCCGTCATCATTCGATAAGTAGCGCAACTGAAACTTTCCAGCGCAACCACTTATGCCTTTTAAAGGATAACTCATCCGTGCAAATGATGACGACAAGGAAGTCTGATGTATTTGTAAAGACGTTAATCGGATCGCGTGAGTGGAATTCTTCCAGTGCATCTTCTCCGTATGATGTCCGATGACGGCAGAAAAATACTTTTAACAGTTATCGCAGCTGAAGGACTTTCCAAAAGAGATCTTTTCGGTATCTTATCGCCATAGACTTTCACTTACATTGTCTCTGTGTAGGTCTACCAGATCCTTTCGTTGTGGTAACTGTGGACTCTGAACAGACCAACTCAACTGTCGCAATCAGACGGACGCTTAACCCACACTGGAATCAACAATTCGTCTTGACTGTCAAGCCAAGCTCTGTCATTTCTGTCCAGGTTTTCGACCAGAAGAAATTCAAGAAGAAGGCTGACCAGGGCTTTCTTGGCGTTGTGAATCTGTTGGTATCATCTTTAGTCGATTTGAGTGCTTCTACATTTGATGAGTTGATCACGAGGGATTTACGTAAGAGTGGTTCAGATTCTGGAAGTAGCGGAGGCTTATTGGGTAAAGTAATGTTAAATCTGAGTTCAAATATTCCGCAGTCTCGCTTGCCATCCAATACTCTAAGCGTTGGATCATTTGGTTCAATCCGAGGAAGTGGAAGTGGAAGCTCTAGTAGGCCCAGACCATTGAGTAGCAGTCAGAGTGCTGGTCCTTCATCTTCTTCCGGTGGTGCTATGCAACGAACTCCATCGCCGCTTACTGCAGCTGAATCTTCTACATCGGATGAATTTGGACCATTGCCTAAAGGCTGGGAGAGAAGAGTCGATAATCTTGGCAGAAGGTACTATGTAGATCATAACACAAGGACAACTTCATGGGAAAGACCTCAAGTCAATGCTAATGCTGCCCAAGGAATTGAAGCTGCTGATGCCGAAAGGGCTCGTTTCATGCATAGATACGACAATACTACAGAAGTTTCAGCTCAAAATAATTCAGGACAAGCTTCTCCAAGTACTTCTCCTTCAATGACCGGAAGTATCCGTGCTTCTGTATCTCCTGTTGTGGCTGCTGCATCCGGCTCAAGTCAAGGATATGGTTTGACTTTGGAAAGCCAAGGAATACCTGGAACAGGTCCATTGCCTGCTGGATGGGAAATGAAGTTTACGCCTCAAGGTCGTCCTTACTTTGTTGACCACAATAATCGCTCAACGACATGGGTTGACCCTAGAACTAGTGTTCGCATGAATGTAACTAGTCCTGCACAAGTCAGACCGATTGTTCAGCAACAGACTGTTACCCAGCTAGGACCCCTTCCAGCAGGATGGGAAATGAGAGTAACTCAGAGTGGAAGAGTTTATTTTGTGGATCACAATACTCGAACTACAACATGGGATGATCCTCGCTTGCCTTCTCAAGTAGACTCATCAGCTCCTCAATACAAGCGAGATTTCCAGAAAAAATTACGATATTTCAGAGCTCAGATGGTTGCTTTTATGGAACAAGGGCAATGTAGTGTTCAAGTTCGTCGAACAAACATTTTCGAAGATTCCTTTGGGGTTATTAGCAATTTGAATGCGAAAGAGCTAAAGAAGAGATTAATGATTAAATTTCAAGGAGAAGAAGGTTTAGATTACGGAGGTGTTAGTAGAGAATTCTTCTTTTTACTGTCACACGAAATGTTCAATCCTTTTTATGGACTGTTTGAATATTCTGGTCATGATCAATACACTCTGCAAATCAATCCTCACTCTAATATTAATCCAGAACACTTGACATACTTCAAGTTCATTGGTCGAGTTGTTGGTTTGGCTGTATTCCATCAAAGATTCCTTGACGCTTTCTTTGTCAGAAGCTTTTACAAGATGATTCTCAACAAGAAAGTCGTTGTGGATGACATGGAAAGTGTTGATGCAGAGTTTTATAGAAGTTTAATGTGGGCTAAAGACAATGACATCACTGGAGTTATCGAAGAAACATTTTCCGTTGAGGATGAGCGTTTTGGGGAAACATTCACTGTTGATCTAAAAGAAGGTGGCCGTAATATTCCAGTCACGCAAGAAAACAAAGTTGAATGGATAGAGTAAGTCTTTCAATCATATATAGTTAATTTTAGGCTTGTGACTCAATGGAGAATTGTCAAAAGAGTCGAAGAACAGTTCAAAGCATTCATGAGCGGTTTCACTGAATTCATTCCACAGAATCTTATCAATGTTTTTGATGAAAGAGAATTAGAGCTTCTCATTGGTGGAATAACAGAAATCGATGTCGATGACTGGATCAAGAATTCAGAGTACAAGTATTATTCGTTCGATGATGAAGTTATACAATGGTTCTGGAAGGTAAATTTCTTGTTGTTTTGCATTAATAGTTTTAGTTTGTTCGGTCATTAGATAACGAAAAGAAGGCTCGATTACTTCAGTTTGTTACAGGAACATCTCGAATACCAGTCAATGGATTCAAAGACCTCATGGGTAGCGATGGTCCTCGCCGTTTTATGATTGAAAAAGCCGGAGATCCTGAAAGACTTCCGAAAAGTCATACATGTTTCAACAGAATTGATTTACCGCCATACACAAGCTACGAGCAGCTGGAAAAGAAGATGACCCTCGCAGTTGAAGAGTCCATGGGTTTCGAAATTGAGTGATCATATCAGGAAGCAATAAATTTTATATCAGTTATTGTTCCTGAGAACTTGGCGATCTAACTGAAGTTTAACTAAGTTAGTGAGTGGAGACTAAAGTGACTCTAACTGAAACAGGATGATCCAAGCTCTTTGTACGCGCGATATTCCTTTAGAATCTTGCAGGTACAATATTGTTACCATTCTGCATCTTCAGGTTTCAATGTAGCATGTTGAATGAAACGACCTGTTGCAATGTAACTGAATCGAAAGCCCTCTATCGAATCAAACAGTTTCGCATGTAGTTCACTCGCCTGTAAAAGGAATATCATAGTGTTAAATCTTTTTATCGGGAAAATGAAATCAATTCTTTTATGCTCTTTTTGGTTGCTGCTTTTGGTGACATTGGCCTTTGCTACTCCAGTTGATAATCAGTTCTCCACTGTCACAGAAAAGACAGGAAAAGAATCTTAGAAGAAACAAACGCATAACAACATATACAAAAGACAGCCCGAATTGCTAGGCTTCTTCAGGCGTTTTGGTTCAAATGCTGACAGTAGTAATGCAGAAACTCCATCGACGCTGAGTGATATTCCAGTTGATGTTTTGATAAATAACATTCTTCCAAAGTTATCTACTGAGGATGCAGCAGAATTTCGTCTTGCTGGCCGTGACTCAAACTCCATGGTGAAGTCGCGTCATAAAGATTTCAGGAATGTGGTCAAAGCATGCGGCAAGGAAATCGCCAGCAATCTCATCAAACAACAATGGTCTGCTGATTATCAAAAGAATGCCGAGTGGTCCATCTTTAAAGAAGATCAAGTTGAGGTTGCTCACAAGTGTCTGTGGGAGGTAAGAAAATGGGTTGAAACGCTCGAAGAACCTCAGACAATCAGAGTTACGTTCCGATTGCAAAACTCTGAAGACGAAGGGAGGCTCTTCTTGGACAAGGAATTATTCCAAATAACCCAAAAAGTTCGTTTTTCTGCAAATATTACAGTTACATATTCAAAGTCTGATTTGAAAATGCTGTTTCAGGCGGTTTCTCAAAATGAATGCATTCACTCGTTGGACTTGCAAAATGGCAATATCGGCGACAACCTGGCAATCTCAATGGCTGATATCCTAAAAAATAATACGGCGCTGCAAGTGCTCAATTTGCAAGGCAATGATATCGGCCCGTAGGGTGCTAAAGCTCTGGCCACAGCTTTGAAGACTAACAAGGCACTGCTGGAACTGAACTGAGGGAGCAGCTCTTTTGGTAAAGAAGGCGTAAAAGATATGGCAGAAGCGTTGAAACATAATAAGAAACTTCAAAAAATATCTATGAGGAACCTTCAGATTGATGATGCTGGCGCTCAAGCGTTTGCACAAGTCTTAGGATTTAATACTGCACTTGTATCGCTCGATTTAGGAGATAATTATGTGAAAAACAAAGGTGCAGCAGCAGTAGCTAAAGCCTTAAAACTTAGCGTTCCATTCCAGCGTTTGATTTAGACACGAATAAAATTAGATCAGGAGGTTTGGTGGCATTGGCCGGTGCCCTAGAAACTAATCAAAAACTTCTTTATCTTAACTTGGGTTATAATCGCTTTGGACCTCGTGGCGTAGTGAAGATTGTTTCAGATTTGCCAAAGAATACAGTACTTCAAGAATTAGATTTAAGATTCAATGGTACTTTGGTTTCTTCTAGAGACATGCGTTCCTGGTTAAAAAGAAAGAAGACACAAAACGGAGAACCTTTTATCTTGAGGATATGATTTTCCAGAGTTGAGCAGCGACGGCCGAGCAGCGTGAGTTGATAATAAAGCTTTTAAATTGCACAACTTGGTATCACTGGTCATTGCTCTGTCTTCTTGTGATAATGACGTAGACGGAAACCTCGACTACATCAAGGAGCAAAACTGAAACGCTTTTGATTGGTCTTTCACGCACGTGTTGCCATTTTCACAGTAACCAAGTTTTGACTCAGAAATGTTCGTCAATTCGAGACCAAACTTGTGGATACCTTTTGGTTTATGTGTGCTGGTCGCCACCGGTTACGTCATGTTTGCTTCAGAGGAAAGTGGCATCGTATTTCCTGTGGACAAATTGTATGCGACGAATAGCTCAATTGCTGCTGCTCACAAACAGTTCCTTCACATTACAGATGTCCATTATGATATTTATTACGATGCATCATCCCCAGCTGCGAAGTTTTGCCACCAGAAGGCTGATTTTACAAATGAAACCGCTGATCAGACTGTCTTGTCAATGACCAAATCGAAAAAGAACTTTGGAAGGCACGATTGCGATTCTCCTCAGCTTTTAGTTAAGCAATTAATTGAAAGCGCAAAATATCATTCGAAAGGAGCTGAGTTTATTGTGTGGTAAGTTCTTCAAATCTTCTTACAGCGTTCTAACTTCACGTAGGACTGGTGACACTGCAAGACACGACACTGATGAACGATACTTCAAATCTCTGGATGAAATTCGTGTTGAGCATGAATATGTGTTTGGCTTACTTTCTGATTCCTTCAATGTTCCAATTATTCCAAATATCGGAAACAACGACGTTCTGCCTTCGAACATGTTCAACCTGCAGGAGGATTCCACAAAAGAAACATTAAAAGTTTTGGCTTCTGTTTGGGAACCTTTATTTCTGAAGTATCAGTTTACTTCGTTCCCAGGAAACTCTTTTAGAACAGGTGCAGGGAATTTCAAGCAATTGACGAAGAGCCCAATGGAAACATTTACAAGTGGCGGTTACTTTGCGGCAAGAATCAGCGAGAAGTTATCAGTTATTTCTCTAAACACTTTATTATTCTACAAGAAGAATCCTGGTGTGATTTCCTGCAAAAAGGCTGATTCTCCTGGCAGTGCGCAATTGCAATGGTTGAAGGAGTATTTGAGTGAGCTCAAGTCTTACACTAAATTATACGGAATATCTCAGCAAGTCATTCTATCTGGTCACATTTCTCCTGCATCAAGGTTCTACAAGAGATCATGTAGAGATCAATTGTTGGAATTGATTCAAGAGCACAAGGATATGATCCTTTCTTTTGTTGCTGGCCATTCAAATGTTGATTATACTGTGCCGATTTACAACACTGCTGGCAATGCTCTTATTCCCATGATTTCTGCTTCATCCATGGTTCCCGAAATGAACCCAAGTTTTCGTGTGTTTGATTATGAAGAAGGTTCTGACAGTGTGAAATTGTTAGGATATACTCAGTTCTTTGATGATTTACATGATCTGAATGAAAGAGGCTTCGTTGATATGAAAGTTCAGTACAGTACCAGCAAGGATTACAATATGAAGGATCTTTCAGTGGAAAGTGTCACTGGTTTTATTCAGCGTTGGTTACGAGAACAAGAAGAGGATGATGAGCTCTTCATATCCATGCTCAAGAATGCTTTCGTGATGAGAAGACATTTTACAAAATTGCTCGATAAATTCTACAAACAAAAGAAGCCAGAAATACTCAAGGATGAATTCTATCAGAGAGTTGCTCAATTAATCTGTACAGATTTACCTGATTATCAATCTGTGCAGTGTTTTAAAAGATTCCGGGTTGAACCTGAAGGAGTGCAACACGCGCAAGCTTTCTGATGAATAAAATCCCTTTTAAGTTTATGGTGTTCGATATAAATTAAGAAGTAAAAGATTAGAAGAGATTTAAACTAAATTAACTAATGATCTCTTTGCTTATACGAAATTCTGACGAATAACGTTGTGTTTGACAAGCGCCGTGATTGCAAAACATTTTCAACTGCGGATTAAACACCCAACAGAAAGCCAACAGCAGCCGCACAAACCTGAGCTATAAACGGCTATTAATCCGCACTATTTATAATTATCCAACTGCCTTCAAGAAGAAACTATTTGGGGTCTCTGTTAAGTAAATCTTTTATCTTTATTATATTTTGGAAAATGGTCACTGAACAATCAACTGAAACAGATCCTACAGACCAAAAGTAAGTTTCAACTCTCAGAGTGTGTCTTTAATACTTCAGGACCAACAGATCTACGGATCCGGACGCTGCTGAGATAAAGTCTGTTGCGCTGAAGAGTTCAAAGCAAGTCGTCAACAATAATGCAAGCCATGAGCAAACAGCTGCCAACTCTGTTCCTAGAAAAGTAAGTTCATCATTGCTGAAGCCTGCCCAGCTGGTTCCGATTGCTGTAACAGCTTGGGCTGATTGCTTTCCGTTTGTTACCGATACTAACGCGGTGTAGACTGTTGTGAAAGTTGATGCCGGAGTGATAAATTCACCATATCTGCTGCTGTCTGGAAAAAAGAGAAAAGCTCCTCTATCTTCCGATGAATCTCCTCCTGAAGATGCTCCTCTAAGACTGCAGAATACTCCTGGGGCACATAAGCGAATCTGCACGAACAATGATGAGATCGATTTGACCAGTTCTGTTAAGAAGTTGCTTATACGAAGTTTCTCTATAGAAATGCAAGATGCTCAACCTTCTATTGTTAAAACATCGGCAAGTAAACGAACATCAAGAAGAAGCGCAAGGAAGACTGTTGCAAGGACAGACGCTCCAGATCAAACGTCAACGAGTCGCTTTTCGAGTTCAGAATCGCCACTGAAACCAAATCCTTCAGTTCTCCTGGAAGCTAAAAAAGATAAAGGAACCAATTATTGCAAGGAAGTTGTGGCTATTACATCGAAAGCTGTTGAACCTGGGCACACTGTTACTGAAACTGAAAGTCGTTCACATTCTCAAGCTGAAGTTTCTAAAGAGTTCCTGTCAAATACCACTTGCTCGCCTAACAACTCATTCGTCAACCTTAATGGTGACAATCCTTTGGTTCCTCTCCAGCTTGACTTCTTCAAAGGCTTGTTTCAAAATGAAGAAGCGGATGAAGAAACAAAAGAATCAGCCTTTATTCCTCCTCCAGCTCAAGAATATCAAGGGGCTTTGAAGATTGTAAAACCAAAAGCTTTGAAGGGCCATGGATTTAGCAACTGTTTGCCATTCACTTCGCCCGTCAATGCACAACTAAGATGTAATGAGACTTATGAAAATTCCTTCTTTGAGAATTTTGCACATAAGAATTCACCTTTTGCGTTTAACACACCTGGGTTTGGTATTCCTGTTATGAAGTCTAGTCCTGCTTTGATGAATTTGAACAGTCATGGAAAAGTGAACTCTCAAGGAAAGGCAAGTGGTGCCTCTGGAAACTCTGTACCGTCGTTTGAGGATCCTTTTGCGGCCGACTTTCAGTATGATCAAGAACATGGGGGTGACGCTCATTTCGATCAGTACTTTTATGAAATTGAAGGTAAAGAATGCGGATTCTCTCCTAGTCTGCCGAAGAAAGTTACGCTTTGCTTCAGAATCAAGACAAGAGATCAAGCAAAAACAAATGAAAAGGAGTGCACCTTTCAGGCTCCACTTATGATTGAAAAGGAAAGTGTTTCTACCGACGTCGAAAGCTCTGGTTCTCCTTCTGAAAAGAAAGAAAACATTCCTTCAAAAGTGGAAAATGTCTCAAGATCTGGAAACAAGAAAGAAGATAGCACAATTTCTCAAGTTTTGTCAAAGAAGATTGACGATAATCCTGGCAGTAATGGATTCTGTAGTCATTTGCTTCGAGATCAATGGCTTCGTTCAGAATCTGAATATCTTCCGGATCCGAAAATGTTTGAGCATCATGAGTATAGCGGACTGCATAGACAAGTATTGATTCAATGGATGATGGAAGTACGTTATTTTATAGTTTTAGCTTACGTTTAGCTTTGTTACGAGGATGAGTTTCATCGATCAACATTTTACTCTGCATTGAATTACTTGGATCGATTTTTTTCAAAAACGCAGGATGTTCCTCCAGAGTTTTACCAAGTACTTGCCACTGTCAGTCTTTTTATTGCTGGCAAGAAGGAGGAAGTGGTTCCACCCACAGTTCCAAAGATGATTCTCATGTGTTGCGAATCTCAACTTAAACCTCAACAGTATCGAGCGATCGAACTGAAGATGATGGAAGTTTTGGAATGGAAACTGGCTCCAACTACTTATTTCGACTGGATGTCTTTGTATCTGATTATTGCTGCAGAAGAAAGTCGGCTGTTCCGATCTGTTGTAAAAGAGGATGTGAAGTCAATGAGCCGAAGACCAAAATTGCATCATCCCGCTCTAACAAAATTTCAATGCGAGCTGCCGATATTCCTGGACTGTATGAACTTGATCGACCGATATATTTATTATACTTGCTCTTTAGAGGACTCAATGTCGATGGCATGCGCTGCTGCGTTTTGTTCTGTCATGGATAACATGTTTTCGAAAGAGCTTTCTGAGAAATCAAGGGATGAGCTTTTGTTCAAAGTAACGAAGTATCGACGGGTGGACATTTTGATAACATTGGGTTACATGAACGAGTTGTTGCTGAAGAAAAACTTCTTTCCGGAGCCGCAGTACAAGAATTTTTTTTACCCAGAGGATGAGCTTAAACAGCCATTTTATAATGATATGTGTAGTTATTTAAATAACTGTGGGCTTTGTGATGTTGAAGTCAGGGTTGAAGATGAAGATTCAATTCAAAGTTTGGGAGCCTTCGACTCTGTCCGGCAAGACGCAGCAACCGAAGCATAAAGTAAGATCTATTTTATCTTTCAGAATAAACATATTGTTTAATTTGTGAATTGAATGTGTCTTATGATGGATAGTGAAAGTTGTAGCGACAATCGTCTATTTATATCAGTGATGCCTCTCCGTCACAAGCAGACTCAAGCGCCACCACCGTTTTACGCAGGCTCAAAAACACCCACAACTGTATCAAGAGTGTTACCATCACCAGCCAAATCAAGTCCCACGAAGAAAAGTCCAACGTCAAGAGGAAGGCACTGTCACTGTCAATGTGATTCGAACAGCCCGTATAATGATAATGATTACCATCACGGAAACTCAGAGGCTCGCAGCTATTCATCTTCACCTAGATGCAAACCAGAAGCTTACACGGTCGGGTTGAAACAAGTACATCATTCGACGAATGGGCGAAGTACAACATTTGGTACTGAGACGTGGTTTGATGTTCCCCACATGGAACATTCAGGATATTATTCAGACGTTACAGAATATGAAATCAACCAGGGGAGTTCGACAAACGGGAAGAGGAATGCTTCTCCCGTTAGGCGACAAAGTCCTGGTCGCAAAAGCGAGTTGTTCAAAACATCAAGCGAAGCAAGTTCTCATTCTCCATCGCATGTAGGCCATGATAAGCAAAATAACGATACACGGCCAAGGGTATATATTCATCATCATTATCACCATCATATACACGAGCCGTATGTTGATGCGGAAATGAATGAACATTTAACCCAAGATCGTGTTAATGATACAGTCAAAGTATCAAGCGCGAAGACAGAAAGAAGATCTGTTAGCTTTAAGACATCTTCACACAAGAATGATCATGTAGCAAATCCTAATGAAAGAAAATTAGATGAAATAATGGCACATATCAAGAGGATGAAGTTGAAACATTGCGCGATTAAATCAACTACCATTGATAGGACTGGGAAAAACTTCATAAGTCCATCTTCTAACAAGGACACAGCGAAGTCTCGTCAGAAGTCTTAAAGATAAATCGAGATCTATTTTGTTTGTCTAAGCGTCCCGCAATAGACTGTCGATATCTCCCGCTGACTGACTCAATTTACTTTCATCTTTCAAATTGGCTCTAACCAAATCTAAACCAGCAACCCAACGATTCCTATCCATCTCATCCACTGCCATGAAGTAGTACTTGGTGGCCCGCTTAATTTGAATATGCTCATCACAGTTTAGTGTAACCAAAGAATAGCAAAACTTGTGACAAATAAGATGACAATGTACGCATTCGAGAGATTGTTTTCCATATAGAGCGTCATGACATTGGAAACATGTAACAGAAGAAAGGTGTTCTCTAGGACGGAAAACGTGTCCTCCGTGTTCGTAAGTAACAGAATTCTTGTTCTTTGCCTTAGCTGTGACAGATGTACTTGAAGCAGCCAGATTATCGAGACTACCCAAACTTTCTTTTAAGGTGTGAAGGTCTTTAGCAACAACTTCGTGTTGAGCAGCCAGTGTGCTGCGGGCATCTTGATTCTTTGTAACAGAAAGCATATTCTCAACCCCTTTAAGAAGTGCCTCTTTCTTTTCAATTTCAGAAGATATATCCTGAGATTTAGCTGAAATATCGTTGATGGAAAGGTCATCAAGAGATGCAGCTGGAGATTCAGATGCAAAAAATTCAACGTCCATGACCTCCAAAGCCTTTTCCAATTCTGCCTTCTCTTGTCTCAAAACTTTGATTCTTCTGCTGCATTCATCTAGCTCTCCTTGTATCCGCTTCTTGTTGTCGCCTGAAGAAACTTGACCCATTCTTTCTGATGCCTCCTTAAACTTTTCTTCCTTTTCGATTGATTTAATCACAACCTGCAATTTCTGTTGCAAAGCCTCAGCTTCCTTTTCACCTGTTGCAGAGCTTATGTTATCCTAAGATTTAGATTGAGTTGAAAGTAAAGCTTACCAAAGAAACGAATGAAGAGAAGCCACCCAATACTGCTTGAATAGTGAAAACACAAGAAACTTCTTTAACTGTAAGATGAATAAGTTCTTTTGGTTTAACTGCTCTGACTAGGAAGAAATCGCATCTAAAAATAAGAATTTTCTCAGAATACAATCATACCTCAAATCCAATAATGGTTTGATATCCGCATTATCTTTCTCTTTTTCCTTATCATACAAGTATATCTTACTATTCCTTACAACTGCAAACTTCTTTGTCCATTCAAACTTCGCTTTTTTGGCAGTACCTTTCGAAACTCTCATCCTGATCCAACCTTGAAGTACAGGCTGCTCTGGATGATCTGGGAAAAGCAAAGGCCTTAACTTCTTGAAGCTGTATGGACCATCAACTGTGGATGATCTTGCGGAAGTCGAGTGTGATAGATGAGATCCAGGTCGTTCAAAAGAAGTTTGCTGGAGCTGCTTTCTCAATTCCTCTACTTCATGCTCTAATTGAACTTTGGATGTCTTTACAGTCTGGAGTTCAGTCTCTAACGCAGCTCGACGCGCCATTTCAGTGGTCAGTTTCTGTTCCATATTCTTCATCTTGCTGATGTTCATTCTAGCACGTTGCATCGTTCCAGCAAATCCAGGAACCATTGATGGTGCGCTTTGCTCATCAAGATAATCTGAGGAGACCATAACACTGACTTTTCTAGTTAAATCTGTAATCTTCATGGTATCTAGCTCATTTCTCTTCTTCCAGCTTTCATTTTCGGCAAGAACAGTGTCGTACTTAGATTTCAATGAGTCATACTTTCCTGTCAAATCAAGATACTCTTTGTGGATGCGATTGCACTCATCTGCCAGTTGAGCAAATTCTGAAGGATCAATTTGATTGACTATTTGCTCAGAAAGTCTGGTCTTCAACTTCTCAACCTCTTGCTCGAGATCTTTCTTTGAGTTTGTTGCCACCTGCAACTTGCTTTGAAGTTCATCTCGTGCCATTTCTAAGAGCGCAATATTCTTTGTGTGATCTGCAATAATTGCCTCTTGACTGGCTTTTATAACCATGACTTTCTTTGTATCAGCCTTTGCATTTTGAAGATCTTTTTGTATTGTTGCTTGAGCCGTTTGAAGTTCATTGACTTTAGCTTCAAATTTCGCCTTGAGAGCGTTTTCTTCTCTGACACTCTTTTCCAAATCAGCAACCTTTATCTCCAACTGGGATTTCAAGGAAGTTTCTGTCTCAAGTTTTTTCTTAAGATCAGCGATCTCGACTGTTGCAAGGGCAGAAGACTTCTGTAAATCAGCAATCTTCTTTTCGAGTTTAGTCTTTTGATCATCAGACATTTTTGATAAATCCATTTCACTTCCACTGGATTCCATCTTATTACCTACTAGACCTCGAACAATAGATCCAGATTTTCTGTTAGCAGCAAGTCTTTCCTCATAAGATTTAATGGTGGTTTTCAAGTTCTTCATTTCGCGCTCTGCATCCTGTAGTTTTGCTTGAGCGTCATTAAGGCGGAACTCCAACTGCGTTTTCTCCTGAGATACTGCAGAGAACTGATTTGACAACTTTTTCTTTGCTTCGATTTCAGCCTCCAATTGTTTCGATGCATCGGAACTGCCCTTTCCAGAGAAAAACGAAGGCTTATCAGAAGTTGGACTAGGCAGCTTTTCTTTGACGGATGAGAGCTCACGTTCCACTGCACTTTTCTGAGTTTCGATGAAAGATATTTGTTTTCTTAGCTGATCTTTCTCAGAAAGTTCCCGAGACACTTGAGATTTTGCTACTTCTAGCGCGGCTTTCAATTCTGATATCACCTTTTCAGATTCCGACAATGCATCAGCGGCATACTCTTTTGCGCCTTCTTGATGTGAAATCTTACTTTCCAGCTGAAGAATATTTGCTTGTAGTTCGGCAATTGTAGCAGATGCTTCCTCATTAGCCTGCTTCAATTGGTTAACTTCAACTTCCAACAGAGCTTTTGCTTTGTTCAGCTGAACAATTTCTTTCTCTAGAACGGCCAACTTTTCTCCTTGCGTGTGAACTCTGTCATTAGCGTCCTTGAGAGAGTTTTCTAGTCTTTTCTTTTCAGCCAGAGCCAAACGTTCCTGTTCTTTGGCCGCTATTGACGACTGTTTCTCTGAGTCTAAGGAGGCAGTAATTTTGGCAAGCTTCGATTCAAGTGAGGTTTTCTCTTCAATTTCATCAGCATGTTTTCTTTTAACGCTATCAAGTTCAAGCTGCACCACTTTCTTTTCCCTTTCAATTCTAGAAATTTCATCTTGTTTTGCCTCTAGTGCTCTTTTATCAGCGTTACTCAATTTCTTGGCATCTGAAAGCTCTTTTTCCAATGAAGCCTGAGTAGTTTCTAAGGAAACGATTTTCTTGGTCTCGTTTGCTAGCCTGACTTTGAGTTTCTCTAGTTCGCTTTCTGCAGCGACCAACTTTGCTTCCCATCCTCCTTCTGACACGAAACTTGAGCTAGGCCTCTTCTTCAAAGCAATGGATGAATCATTTGTACTTCCCTCCTTGCTCTGAAGCATTTTAATGAGACTTGCGTTTCTTGAGAATGTATATCCAATGAACGAGAGGTTGTTTCCAGTGAACTCTTTCTTACTACTACCAAAGGTTACACCTTTCTTTGCTTCTTGCACTTCATCAAGATCATCCTCGTACTCTGCAAAGTTTGAGACATCATCATCAGATGTGAGTTTTGGCACGAATGGTGCTGTTTGGTTTTGTAAATTCTGCCAGTTCATGTTCTTGAAGAATGGATGAGCCAAGATCTCTTCAGCTGTCTTGAGACGTTTCGTTCGGTCACATATCAATCTTTTCATGAGGTCCATGACTTCCGATGAAGCCTTGACGTCTTCAGGAAACTGGAAGAACTCTTGATGATTCATAATCTGATGGTAAGTCTCAGCTAAACTTTCTGCATAAAATGGCGTATCTCCAAAGAGCATTTCGTAAAGAGTAATGCCCGCTGACCAAAAATCGCACTCCTTTCCATAAGCTCCCTTCCCTTCGTTAGCTTGAAGGACTTCAGGAGAGATGTAGTCTGGTGTTCCAACAGTAACTTGGGATGTAACTCCAGTCTTT
Source organism: Amoeboaphelidium occidentale (assembly GCA_023515795.1). NCBI lineage: Eukaryota > Fungi > Aphelidiomycota > Aphelidea > Amoeboaphelidium > Amoeboaphelidium occidentale. The sequence goes on along the minus strand of JALGPX010000092.1, from coordinate 29,671 downwards.
TCGTCAACTTGAATACAAGAACCGAAATCAGCCAGTCTGATGTGGCCTTTAGCATCCAGAAGCAGGTTTCCTGGCTTGACATCTCTATGAATGAAGTTCATCTTGTGAAGTTCTTGTAAGGCTACCACCGTCTCTGCAATGTAGAATCTAGTAAAATTCTCATCAATAGTTATGTGTCCTTCATCAGCTTTCATCATTAATGTCGCAAGATCACCGCCCGGAAGGTATTCCATGACAAGATAGAGGTTATTGTCATCTTGGAAGGACGCAACCAACGAAGTAATCCATTTGGAATCTATGGAGGCCATAATCTGCTTTTCTTCCATGTAGAATGCAATCTAAAAGTAATTAGAGTCATTTGCCTGAGAAGCATCAGTTACATCTGCTTGTTTCAACATCTCATGCTTCCTCAAGATCTTCATCGCATAGACCTTATTATCATGTTTCCCTCGAACCAGTGAAACCTATACATTGTTAGTTATAGACCTTTCTAGATTATACCTCTCCGAACTGGCCTTTAGCTAACCTTTTAATGAGGTTGAAGTCATCTCGATTGGTCCTCAATTGTCTCAAGTTCGATACTACTGATCCGACTATGATATCAGGGTAACTGATCAATGATCGCAATTACATTTTTGTAGAAATCTTGATATAGTTGTATTCTTATCTGATCCTGCGTATACTTTGCAGTCATCAAATACAGCAATCACTGCATCCAGTAGAGCATCTATCGATAGAGGAGAATCCTTGTACTTTGGGTGGCTGTTGAGCACAAGAGATTTCAGTTCTTCCACTCGATTATCCATATGCTAATGTTCCAAGTGGGATTGCTGATAGTCTTGATACTTTTGTTGCTGATCAGATAAGAGTTTCGCCTCTGTCAAGATATTTTTAGCAGTCGAGAAAGCCGAACTGGCTAAAGTCTGCCCCTATTGAGTTCAATTTAAAAGCATCCATGATATCATGAGCTCTAACATGGATCGTTTTATTCAGTTAGTCTTTTATGAAAGGGTTGCCTTTGTTACAACGTATCAACTTTTGGGACCGGTGCGTGTAAGACCCAACTTGTTCTTCATCAAAATACGCTTCTATCGTCTGTATAAGGCGATCTAGTAAACTTCCTGGTTCTGTGATATCTTTCTGCTTCGGATATCTTGTGTGATACATCCATTGTGATTCCTCAAGTGGATTACCTTTTCGACAGGCAGAGAGTTGAATAAACAGCGACTCTCCAAATCTCGCTTCTTTCACGTTATCAAGATCACCAACGCAGTATAACCACATCGGATCCAGCCAGCCAAGATTCCAGTCATATAACCATTCTTCAGCAGGTTCTCTGCCGTGTTTGAACTCAAATTCCTGCTGTTTCCTGATGAGCAATCCAAGAGCATCATTGAACAGCCATTCAATAAGACCTGTGACGGGATGGACTGGCCAGGTTTTTTCATCTTCATAGTCGAACTGAACAATGTTTTCAAGGACTCGTGCTGCAAGAGGACTCTTCTTGTAAAAATACATTATATGATTATTGTTGAATGCCCAGCCCTAAAGATTAAGAGTTTCTTGATGAGATATTACCATTGGAATAAATTGATATCCAACACCAACCGCTATCTCAGAGAAATCTCGAAGGAACCACAAATCATTGTCTACCCAAAGACCTCCATAATTATGTAGCAAAACGCACCGTACCACATCAGAATAGGTTGTTTTAAATGCAGTACTCTTGAGAATAGCGTCATTTTGAAATATCTGAGATTCTGCTAATGGAGTGCCCTGAATTTCTTGCTCATAAACCCAAACACGAACATCCAGGTTTTTCCTGTTTCGCCTAAAGAACTTTGATGCAATCGAATTCCCATACATAACATGAGCAAAGTCGTCCTGATCTACCCAAAGTATCATCTTGGTCTTTGTCAGGTCGTGTGTAACAAGATATGATTTGAATGATAAGAGAAAGCCTGGTTCTGTCCAATTGACACCAAACAGGTATTGGTGATAAAGCAACACTGTATCTCTCGGCCTAGTAATAGAATGAACTCTTTCGCTTCCATTATCAAGCTTAATTTTATACTCTGTGGTTGTAACAGGTCGCAAGCATCCACCAGCAGCGGCAATTCGTTTGACCTTTTGATACACAGAACTAATGTCGCAAGTATCTCTACGCTCCCGAAAATATTCGCAGTCTGTCAGATTGTCATTATGATAATAAGAGTGCCGTTCCGTAACTTCCACTGCTATTACTTTGCCTCCATCTTCCAATTCTGTTCCATAAAGCATCCGTTCGTTTGAATCTTCATGTAACGGTCCATTGCTAGACGTAAATTCAAATCCAAAACTCAAAAGCAATATTAAAGTGAGGGCCACACCAATTAAAACTACTTTATTGAGATTTTTGGTTTTAAGGCCCATGAGAACAATAGCAAACAATTTTTGGAGCCTTCAATTGGATGTTGCCAAACCTGGAATGCTGTTGACAACACGCTGCATCACACTTTTCTTGGTTGATATTGTAGGCGTCAGATCCTCATCTTGTACGAAGCTTACATCAGAACCTGGCTGGGTTTCAATAACGCCAAGAACTATCTTTGATGCTAGTTGTTCCACAAGTACTCTGCTGCTCTCCTTCGATGATGGAATTTTAAAAATATCACGTTTCAACTCAGTTTGAGTGGAATGCTTCTTATTTGAAAACATTCTTATGAGTTCCGCGTGGTTGAATACTGTAGTTGATGTTCGCATTTCTTCCTCTTGCCCCTCGTACCATATACATATCCCGTAATTGTCATCAGCGTCGTTTTTGGTTTTAGAATCCAAATACAATGGCCCCTTCTGTAGTTTCCTCACATTCTTCAGAAGAACTCTTTTGTAATGTGTAACTTTATCAAGAAAGTAATCATAGAAAACAAAATAATACGAGTCGGGTGTAAGAAGGAACACCTTTTCCGTAACAATCACACGGCTCGCCCTGATCATGGAAATTTCGATTGCCAATACAATACATGAAGCATTCAATTGATCGCTGTCTCCCAAAACGAGATTAACGGCGGTTTTAATTGCTTCATCGTATTCGTTTGAAACTATTGAGGAATCTGTTGGTGATTGAGCATGTCTTTCTTCTGTATACTCTTCTTTACCCACAAGTGTTTCATAAGATGACAGTCCAAGTAAAAAATTGATAACTGTTTGACGATAAGCATCTTTAAAGTTGTTATGATACAATCTCATTACTGAAGAAGCGCCATCATTGACCAAACCTTGAACGTTTCTTTTTCCTGTCCTTGTAACATCGCCCTTTAAAGCACTTGTCCTGGTGTACGCCATTGATATTGCATCTAGCAAATTATTGATGATCTTGGAAAATTACCTCCATTGTTTGCCCATGCATTGTTGAATAGCAACTCAAAATCTGCATAATACTTTAGCCCGCGTTCTGGATATGAGTGGATACCCAGCCGAAGCAATTGGAGATTGATGATCTGTCTTGCTATAGCTGCCTGAACCACATTAGTCCTGTCTAAACAGTCCATGCAGTTGGTACGAAACACTCCCTTCTGTTGTGAGAAGACTTCATCACCGGATTTCCAATAATGGTTCATCCTGTTGAAGTCTGATTCCAAAGAATCCAAAAGGAGTTTCAAATTTTCAAATTTCATTCCTTTGCATACTTTGTGAATATCGAACTCAACGAACTTCAGATCCTTATTTTCTGTTTCAAGTGATCTTGCGTACTTTCCAAATTGTTCTCCTACAAGAGATTCTCGTCCCTCACTCTCTACAAGACTAATCATTGTTAGAGGTCCATAAATTGTTTTGAGTTTGTTCGTATGGAGCATTATAACTTCATTCTGTGCTATTAAATCGTCACGAACCACCGGAACGGGTTTTCGACTCTGAGCAGATTGTGACCAGTGTAATGGAATGGAACCACGAACTTGAACAAAACTCATAATATCCTCTGTATTCCGTTCTCCTTGTGGCTCAAATATTAAAATCTGCTCTGTCTCAACAAAATTTGCAACATTTCCCTCTTCATCCGCTCCGCGCCTCTGATATCTCAACCCACACCTGAACCTGCTCCTTCTACTGATCAGTATAAACTTAAAATTGCGCTCTTCTAATTGGCATTCTTCAACGTGTATGAAGCCTTGAATTATCGGCATGACCCATTCATGTAATCGCATCTTTAGAAACGGACTCAGCATATGCTTGTTCCAAAAGAATCTTTCATCTAGATCATCCCAATAATCACTCCGAGTATTGCCCGAAAATGCTTGATACTGACAAGTCCTGGTGATATTGTACACTTCAGAATAGTAAAACAGTCCTGAGCTCAACATATTCATGATCTCCGTCAGAATCTTCTTATCCTTCGAAGACTTAAAGAGAGAGGTCATAACACTCATTTGAGTCTTCTTTGGTGACGATTTTGTACTTGAAGCAACTGGTTGAACTTCTTCTGTTGAATCTTCGCTGTTCGACAAATTGCCAGAGTTCAAGCCTTGTCTTGATTTCCCTAAACCGCTTTGTAATGAATTTATAACCCCCACTCCAATATTCTGCACACTGTTTACTAACCCTTTGCCAACGGCTGTAATATCACCGGTATCATAATTCGTGTAGTAATTCTCCAAAACTGAACCTGTGCTTCCGTGAACAACATCTTTGTGACTTTTCTGCAAGGTTTAAACATAACCCTTGTATACAAATACCTTGATTTCATTTATAACTGGCAATGCAGCATCATATTGTAATGGAATTGTTACAACTCGCCCAATCTTCCACGCTTTGCTTCCTCGTATCCGACCAACACACTTTGCCTCAGTAACAGCAACCAAGTATAATTCTTCCAGTTGTAAGAGCCCAATTATAGCAGAAATCTCAACTGAGTTCCCTAATTGATCTTTATAAAGTGATTCTTGATCTACACATCAATACCCTCGAACAAGCACAACAACAGTTACACTCACAAATACTCATACTGCCATCCTTAGAAGATATCAAAAGACTCAATTTAGAATGATCTTTGCAGGACTTTATTATGACAATACCATTTCTAGTTGCGATACAGTTCATCGTACAAAGACAATCAAGAGATGTTGCCAAACATGCATTCCTTTAGTAGGGCGCGTAACCTCTGCCTCTACCTCTAAACACAAAGAGCGTTAATCATTCCTTACAACAAATTAAGTTTTACCTGCCCCTTCCTCTACCTCTGCCCCTTCCCCTTGTCAAACCAGGAATGTTTGTCCTCTTTTCCACAACCTACACAAGACAATCAGAGCCTTAACTTCAAGCAATCATACTTCAATAACACGATCATGTAGAATACTCCCTGACATCACCCGAGCATTCGGAACCGAACTCTGTTCTGCGAATTCAATGTACGCGAAACCTTTTGGCCTTCCAAATTTATCCGACGGAATGGTGATCCTATTGATTGCACCACAGCTCTGGAAAAGCGCTTGTAACTCTTCCAGCGTCGTAGAGTATTCAACCTGAAGAATGATTAATACTGTTTTCTTTATCATGAGCAAAAGGTTACATTCTTTATATACACAGAGCGCGCATCCACATCCAAAGTCGCAGCAGGAACAACAGGCGCCGATGCAGATACCAATTCAGTAGTGCTCGTCAGCGTGCTTTCCATTTCTTTGAGCTTTTTGGCTTCTTCCTCCAATTTCTTCACTCTCAGCTTCATCTGCTCCACATCCAAAGAAGTCGAAGTGTTTTGTGTCGAGCTCATTTTCTGTTTTCTTAAATAGATGAAATTCATGCAAAAGTTCCTATTGGCTTTATTGATTCGACTGGCAATAATTTTCACAACAGAATTATATGACAGTTACAGCGACTTAAAGTTCACAGATATTGACTATTCTGTTTATAAGGACTCAGCCGAGTTTGTGTTTTACTCTAACGGAAGCCCTTATCTCAGATCTACTTATCGCTACACTCCACTTCTGTCCTATTTAATGTTACCATCGCTTTGGTTCAATTCCAGCGGTAAAATGATATTCGCTCTGTTTGATGTTCTTACTGGTTACTTTATGCATTCTATTCATCCCGGCATCAGCGATTACATGTGGCTGTATAATCCATTCATTATGATCATATCATGTAGAGGGAATGCGGAATCTGTTGTATCTTTATTGATATTCTCATCTCTTTATTATCTCCTGAGACGGAACAATATCGTGCTGGGTGCAATCATGTATGCGCTCGCTGTGCACTTCAAGATTTATCCAATGATTTATTCCCTTATGTTGTATTTATATTTGGGAAATGAAAAGAGTTCTTTAATGCGAAGGCTGTTTGTTCCTAATGGCAATCAGATTGTATTTGTTTCAAGCTTTCTACTCGCGCTAACTTCAATCACTTTGATGTTTTATCAGATTTATGGTCACGATTTCCTAGAGAATACATACTTGTACCATTTAACAAGGAGAGATCACAGGCATAATTTCTCTATTTACTTTCCTTTAATGTATTTATCATACACTGAAGAACTGAATCCTGTGCTTGCATTCATCACAAATCCATTTCTATTACAGTTCATTTCGATATTCTTTATTTCAATTAATTATTACAAGACGCCTAAGCTTCTTTTTAGGGGATTATTCCTGTCTACTTTTGTATTTGTTCTTTATAACAAAGTTGTTACATCGCAGTACTTTTACTGGTACATACAATTCTTGGGTCTGATAGATATTGAGTACAAGAAGATCAGTAGAGCTGTTATATGGTGGGTTCTAGCTCAAGGTCTGTGGCTATTCTTTGGATATTTATTGGAGATGAAGGGATACAATGTTTTCATATTTCTGTTTCTAAGTTCAGTTGTGTTCTTTCTGAGCAACATAAATCTAATGAAAGCAATACTTGAAGCAGATAAGGAAGCTACAGAGGAGAAGAACGAATGATGAAACTCGTGCATGGCAAGTTTTTTCCTGAGTTTGAACAGCGACGCAACAGAATGACAAAGATTCAGTCTGTGATGGGCGATATTCCTTACTTCAATAATAAAAATATAACAAAAGTAGGAATGCTTTCCGGCGGGCTGACAAATGAAGTGTGTCGCTTGGAATTTGATGATGGTCTCAGTGTAATTTCAAAGTACTATCCGCCACACACTGTGTCCCAACCAAGCATCCCAATAAGCCAGGACAGATACTTCACTGAAAGAAGAGCTTTGGAGTACGTCTATACTGCTTCTACAGATAAAGTCAAAGTTCCCAAGATTATATCATACTCTGATGAACATAAAATCATACTGATGGAAGATATTGGTAAAGATTGTGTATCATTGAAGGATCATCTGCTATCCTCAGGTGAAGGTTCTGATAAAGAAATAGTGTCAGCTCTGATGGAATTTCTTTATAGACTTTATGCTTTACCTGTTAAGGACGAGTTGCACAATGAGAGTGCCTTTGATTTACTAAACATGGCAATATACGAAGCTTTCAGAGGGAAATATAAAGACTCAAAGAGCGTACACATACAAAAGTTACTTCAGGAGATAAAACCATTTGGTGCACCTGCCTCTGGCGGTGTTGTAACTATGGGTGACTTCTGGCCTAACTCTGTGTACATTTCCAAAGGACTTATTTACATTATCGACTGGGAAATCTGTAGAGTCAACACAAAATCTGCTGATGTGATGCAAATGGTTGCGAATTTATGGTTAATTGAAGGGGTGAATGATTACGACAGAGTTTCAATGTTCAGCAGATCGCTTTTGAAGAACTTTGAACAGCGATTTAACTCGAGGCTTAAGAGAGATGATTACAATTATGCGCTCATATACGCAGGGGTTTTTATGGATAATTCTATTTGGCGCATTAGCAATATTCATGAGAAATTGGAAGAATTGATAATTCAAACGAATAATTTATTATCGTAAATGTATTCAATTACATTATCAGGCAGAAGATATCTAATAGAAAATCCTCTCTTTACGAACAGCCGCACTTTCGTGGAAGATATATCATTGTGTATCAACTGCTTTATCACAATTACAGATTTCTACAAATTTGAGTAACGGAAAAGCACGGTTAAATTACTCTGTGTTGATAAAGGATATCATTCTCTAACAAAAACGAATGAGTATCTGATCCTGTTCTTTCCAAAACTAAACATCCGTAATCTCCAAGAATGTGATGAAGATCGTCAGTATCCCATAAGCCAGGAACTTGAAATGACTCGATCAAATCACCACCAGCCAATAAAACAACTCTGACTTTATCTTTTCCGTAATGATTGTCCAGCTCCCTTTTAAAATGGTCAAGAACGTGCGCTGTTCTCATAAAACTATTCTGCTTAGACTCCCATGGGTCAACCATTAGCCATTCTGATTGTTCCAGTGCTAATCTAACCATTTCTACTCTATGCTTTGCTGAAGCGAGGCCTATTAATACAATTTAGATTTATCTTGTTAAACAAGCGATAAACATAACCTGGCTTATTGTACGCATCCGATACCGGTGAAAAGTATCCCCCAAGAATCTGATGATTATCAACTACATGATCTTTAGCCATTTCGAACATCCTCAAGTGCAGATATGTAATCGGAGAGAAGGAACCGCATGCCACGATGACCATTGGCATTTTACCTGAGTTTTCATCAATTGGTTTGAGTTTATGCGTTGGAAATGTGTAATCCATTTTCAATTGTTGAAATGACGACGACCACAAGAGACACCGTGCTAAAACATTTATCAACACTCGGATATTCAAATGTTCCGGAAGATATCATTCAAGAATTAGTTGAAGAATTAGATAATTCCGTTCTGACTGAAGCATCAAGTGTTTTGGTAGGAGCTAAAGAAGAACCAACACAGACACAGCAATCGTCTAGGATGGCTGTTTCAAGGCAAGAAGTTGTAAAACAGTTGACGCAATTGGGGTACGATGAAGCAACGATACCGACTGATATTCTGGAAGAAATAGTTCATGAGCTTAATGAGAGTATCATGGGGCAAAGTTCTATTTTGGAGCAAAGTGTTGTTTCATCTCCAAGCGACCATGATCATTCTGAAATACTTGAAACAGGCGGCATTAAAACAAGAAAGCTTGAAGAAATCGATCTTACAGAAGTTAGAAAATTGGTTGAAAGGCAGAGGAAGAATGCCCCTTCTGGTGTGATTTACAGGCCTACAAGACCATTAATATCAGTTCCAGTCGCTACAAGAGATCACCTTGGCTGTGACTATACGAAGCCTAAAAAGACGGATCCTGTTAGAATGTATCACAACTTTAAAGAAATATGGGAGAATGATCCGTTCTTGCAACGGTTGGAGAATCCATCAAGTTACAAGTCTAAGCAAAGAATGTTTGGTAATGTTGGATATCATCACATAATGGGTGGCGCTCAAGTGATAGTAAGTCGAAGGCCAAAGCATAAATCAACATTATCAAAATAAAGTAGCGTCCCTGTTTTGGTGGCGCAGTTGCGAACTGTTGAAACAATCCGAAAGCGTTTTCGTGGTGCGATCGATTTTGACCCAAAAAAGAATGATGTCGCAGATGGAGAACATTATCGCTTGGGACTTCAATAAGAACAGAGAATTTATTGGGCAGAGAATGTTTTATGCAGAGTACAAGGATGATATTATGCGGCAAGTATTCGAAACTCAACGGTTGCAGGATTTCATATATGCAACAGCAGTCAAGAGGCTTTCGGCAAGTGGTACACTTAAATTAAACAGTCAGAGCAATGAAGCAAATGATAGCACAGGAATACTCACTCGATTTAGGCTACAGAGTTCTACAGAGGCCAGCAAAGATGATTACCAGAAGAAACTTAGCAAAGAAGTGTTCCAAGTTCAGTCTGAAGTTTACAAACTTTTACAGGGACTCAGTGCAAATATTTCCAACCAGCCATTCATAAATGTTTTTGGTTATGTTGTTAATGGGCTGCTTAGAAGGATGTACAATCAAGGAATCCACATTCAATCAGCTGAAGTGGAAAGGTTGCGTCGATTGTCTGCTGAATGCGTCAAAAAGAACATTCCTATTCTGTTTCTGCCTTGTCATAAGTCGCACATCGATTATATTGTGATATCGTTCTTGTTTCATAAGTTGGGCATAATGTTGCCTCATGTCGCTGCTGGAGATAATTTAAATCTTCCATTTGCTGGTGATATAATGAAAAAGTGTGGTGCATTCTTCTTGAGAAGGTCTTTTGGGGATGATCCGTTGTATCAGGCGGTGTTCAAAGAGTACATTGAGACTCTTTTGAAGAATGGCTACAATATCGAAGTATTCATTGAAGGCACTCGAAGCAGAACAGGTAAATTGTTAACGCCCAAGTTTGGCATGTTGAAAATTGTACTGGATGCTTTGTTGGGTGGGAGGATTAAAGATGTTGTTATTGTTCCAATGTCGATTGATTATGATCGTGTTGTTGAAACGGAGACTTATGTGTCTGAACTGCTTGGAACTCCCAAAAAGAAGGAGTCGTTGTTTGGTCTGTTGAATAATGCTAATTTACTGTCATTGAAATTGGGCCGTATTGATTTGAGGTTTGCAAAAGAGTTTTATTTGTCTGAATGGGTTCAAGATCAGATTCAACATAGATCAACAGGTGATGGAATGTTCTGTCCAAGTTTTGATCCTGTTCACAGAAATACTCTTTTGCAGAGTCTAGGTTACAAAGTTTTATCTGACATTAATTCAGTTTCAGTGATTATGCCAACAGCTTTAGTAGGAACAGTATTATTGACCCTGAGAGGAAGAGGTGTAGGTCGTGAAGAATTGATAAGGCGTGTTCTGTGGTTGAAAAAGGAAATCGAATCTAAGAATAGGAGTGTGGCAGAATTCAATGCTCCGGCTGCTGTTATTGTTGACAGAGCAGTAGTTTCATTGGCAAGCTTGATTGCTTTGAGAAACGATTTGTTGGAACCGGTCTATTACGTCCAGAAGCGTTTTGAGTTGAGTTTGTATAGGAATCAAGTCATGCATCTGTTTATTCATGAAGCCTTGTTATGTGCTGCAATGTATTGCACAATCAAAAGAGGACAAACACATAGAAGAATAACAAAGGGCGCTTTACTGCGTGATGTTACATTTCTTTCAAGGTTGTTAAAATCAGAATTCATTTTCAGACCTGGAAGTATCGAGAATAACTTGAGTGATGCAGTGAGGACTTTGAATGAGAAGGGTGTTGTTGATGTTCATTATGAGTCGGATGGTGATTATTTCATTAAGCTTAGTGATAAAGAAAGGGGCATTGGAAGAGAAAATTTTGACTTCTATTGCTTCTTGATTTGGCCTTTCATTGAAACTTACTGGCTAGCAGCAGCTTCTTTATTTTGTATTGTTCCTACGCCGGTTTCAGGCGGACTAACTGACAGTGCATTAATGAAAAGAACTCAGCAGTTCGCAAAGACATTATACTATCAAGGAGACTTGGGTTATTTTGAGTCGATAAACAAGGAAACTTTGAGGAATGCATACAAAAGATACGAAGGAATGGGATTACTCAGAAGCAAAGTCATTACTAATGAAGCAAGTAAGAAAGGTGAAAGCAATGCAGATTTGAATGCTCCGCCTATTTTACTTGAGAGTACGCTTTACTTTGTTGATCCAGAAGTTGAAAGAGAAGCTGCGAATTTGATTAAAGCGTCAGAGAAGACAGTTTCATCTAAGAGCGCGTACAAATCGCCAGCATTCAATGAAGCAGAACCAGAATACACCAATGCTCAAGTTTATGGAACCAAGCTGTGGGACTTTGTTGAAGGCATAGGAAAATTCAGACGAGAAGGCAAACACCGAAGAGATAATGAAGTAACAGGCAAGAGAATACTTCGTCTTGCGAGACTTGCCAGAGTCATAGCCGGAGAATTTGAAGTAGAATCGAAGCTATGAAGGTTATTAAGCAGGATGATAGTTAATAATGTATTAAATGCTATCTTCATCCTTAACGCGGAACTCTTGTATCGCAATCTCTCTCTTTTCGGATTCAACTTCAGCTTTGAACCGCTGCCATTATTCTTCACCACTTCAAAATGGAATCAATAAACAAGATCGTTATGGAGCCGAGAATGATTATGAAAACGGGATGCGTTGCAATGCTCGTAAATGAACTTGAAGCGCGCGATTGACGTTTAGCTCTTTTGGGTTATGGTTGCCGCAGGATACGAAAAAGACTTATTTACAGTCGGACTATTTACTGCTGGGATTGCGGTTAACGTTTTGGGATTATGGGGAACTTACTTTGGGAACAAGCTGTGCGTATTAATTTTCTCATCAGCTCACATAATTGGTGAGAACGCTCTAATCCAACCGCTAATTTCTAGGCGCAACGGTCCTTGCTTTAATTATTGGTTTGGATATGCTGAGCATTTTCGACTTACGGTTGGCATTGTGGATCTGCTCACAGAAGCATTCCAAAGAAGCCTGTGCTGAAACTTTAACTACAAACTTCCTAGTATCCATGCTGGTGTCACTTTCCATGGCATTTCTATTAATTGGATCATTGTGTGTAGCCAGCTGGCATTACTTGAAAGAGTTGGTTGTGTATGAATATCAGCGTTTGCCTTCTGCAACTTCTCCAGTCAAATAGAATCACGGTTCTACACCGTTTTAAATCTGCAGAAGAGCGTCACAAGTCTTATCCTTTAGTATGAAATGTGACAATCTATTCCAAACGAACTCGATCAATTCTAATGCTTTGACTTGTTGACCCTGTGGCGCAACTCTCCTTGACTGTTGGAGCCATTTGAAATATCAACAGACCCATGCAGTTCTTCCTTTTGCAACATCGTACCCTTTGTTGTTGAGCAAGGTGAACTTCTTGAAGGCCGCGACTTTGAGACCTGTAAATTCGTGTCCCGACTTGTTGGATCATTTGTCGGCAGTATTGATGAGATTGTGTCCAGCAACCATACATCCCACGGCTGAACTATAAAAATTAATACTAAGCAAATATTCGTCTAAAAAGTTAAAACCAGGAGAATATCAGAAACATACTTTACATGATCTTGGAATTTTGATTATTAGAGGTTTCCTACAGGGTGCCTTTCTGATTGTAGATATCTGAAAAGAGTTCAATAGAGGCTCCCCGTGTTCGTTTTCGTATATGTCGATAGGACCCTTGTAATCAAACAGGCCGACCAAGCAGTTATTCATCACCAAATGTTTCAGTTGACTGACTAACGAGTCTGGACTCAACGTGAAATTAACAGCGGAATAACTGCGATATCGCGCCCAAATTTGGATCTTAGCGTCTGTAGTTACTTCTTGCGATGCCATGATGACTGTAAAGAATCAAGAAAGTTGAAACGTGGCTCGACCTATTTGAATAGTTTCAATAGTCAGATAATATTCGTGAAATACTTGTTGCTTCTGGCCTTTACTCATTTGAATCTCCATGGGCTTCTAAATGCAGGTCTAGTAATATGAATTATCGTTGAAGCAGGTGGTTGCTATGGAGACATGTCAGTCCGTGATAAATTTAGAATGAAGAATGTTCAAGCTTAGATCAAGACTGTACTTGCTGGTGTACATTCTGGTAGCTCTCATAGCTCTTTCAACTATACACCTCTTGCTTTATTTCATAAGTGGAGATCACACGAATGATCTATATGAGTACATCACTAATGATCTTACAAGAGGAATATTACGGAATGATCAAGATGCGCTTCCGGAATCTGGTATTGATCATGGAGAGAAGTATTTGTTCTATATGCCACATAGCGGATTTGTTAATCAACTCATTGAGCTTGCAAACGGCATGATGATTGCATACATTACGAAAAGAACTCTAATACTGCCTCCATTTTACATGAATTTCTTGGAATTGCCATTCAATGGATATAAAGAACTGATGGATGGCCTTAAGTTGGCTGATATTCTGGTCGGCGGGTTTAAATGTGATGATCCCGAAACAGTTGATGATCTGGTCAAATCACCAAAGGATGTTATGCAAAGGTTCTCACGCCAGTATCGTGATATTTCTAAAGAGAAGAATAAGAGGTTTATAATACCATTTGATTCTCTGTTCGATCGTAAAAGGATACCGGAGGGAGTTAAGGTGATGAGCATTACAGAGTTCTTTGAGAAGAATCCCAACTTTGATTATTCCAAAGATGTCACGATAGTCAAAGAATTAAGCAGATTTGGGTTTAGGTATGTTGATAACATTCAACATGCAAGCAAAGGACTCCTGGTGGATAATATGCACAATTCAATTCATGAAACTAAGGGTTATTCGCCAAATGCTTACCCAAATGACAGATATATCGAAATATTAGAGAATGAAACAAGACTAGTACAGATAACAGGAGAGCCGGACTTTATTAATATGACCAACGGACTTAAAGAAAGAATACATATGGGTCGATATAAGCATATTGTAGATTTGGGACAATTCAATAAGTTGAATGATCTTGTGATACTTTCGACGACTTTCTTTGAAGACCGTCTGGTTCTAAATAATCCTTTAAATGCTCAATATTACGACGAAGTCGTGAAGTCACTCATGTATAGCAATGTTGTGCTGGACAAGATCGTGTCAAGAATCAAAGGCGAACTTGGAACTTATGTGGGCTTGCATCTTAGAGGCTCAGATGGTCATTTCAAGGATAAATTTGATCAAACTTTGAGAAGAGCGACTGATCGAATTAATCAATACTTGTGTAATGACAAGCGGAAATACAATTGTCTAAAGACTCCATTGAACATCTTCATTGCTTCTGATATTAAACCCGACATTGTAAAAAACGGAATATTAACAAATCTACCTGAGGGAACTAAATTACACATGCTAGACGACTTTGCTGATTATCTGGTTGATTTAGAAGAACTAAAAGATAACTTGATTACAAATGGAGAAGGTCTCAGTTCGACTTTGCTCGAGAAGGCGTTCTCCGAATTCAGTCAGCAGGACACTAATAGTGAACAGCCAAGTTATGAGAGTAATGGTATCTGCGAAAATTATACGAAACCCCGAAATGCAGCAGCAGTTTGGATCCCAATACTAGACCAAATGTTGGCCGCTAATGGTTACGCTTTCATTGGTACAATTGGTTCTTCTTATTCACAGCGTATTGGAATACTCCATAGGTCTTATAATGCAAAACAATTAGTTATACCGTTTGTGTAAAATAGATTCTTCCGCCAAAAAAATTGAAGATTCCATAGCAACCATCAGAATTCATGATCATGCAAGCATTTGGTGTCTGCTATTCTACGCAACGACGCATATTAATGACTACAGATCTCTCTAGTAAACTAAAGTTTCGAATAGCTCTCTTTCGGGTCTTGATACTGTCTGGTATTGTTGCGACAATCTTACGTTACTTCTATGTATCAAACATTTGGAACACAGAGGTTGGAGATGTACCAGATGACGATCGAATTGATTTATCCGATGGATTCTTATTTTATCTGCCACATTCTGGATTTGTTAATCAGCTCATCGAGCTTGAGAATGCTCTACTCATAGCTTACATCACAAGAAGAACTTTGATTCTGCCACCATTCTATGTGTCATTTCTGGAGATACCATTCGAGGGTTACGATAAGCTCACCGGAAATATAGGGTTGGCTGATATGATGGTGGGCAAATACGCATGTAATGATCATGGTTTCATGGAAAGTTTATTGTCTGGACTCGTGCCAAGCTCCCTATTCAAGAAGAAAGCAGAAGTTCTGGGAAATTATACGAGTCACAGATATATCATTCCATTTGATTCTCTTTTTGATAGATCCCGGTTTCCTCAAGGCGTTAAAGTTATGAGCATAGCAGAGTTCCTGGAAACCGAAGAGAAGATTCTTACAGACGGATCATACACAATCTTCAAAGAACGAAGTCGGTACGGATTCAGATATACTGAAAGCATTCCCGGTAGTAAGAATGAATGGCTAGTTGATAATTCGATGGAGATATTTACTAATAATGCGAGTTTAAACGACGCGTTTGACACACGGCGATATCTTACAATGTTTTCTAATGGGACATCCTCTGTCGAGTCATACGAGTCTATTGAAGATCTATCAAAGAAGCCGGATATAATGAGTGTAACACCTTATGAAAAATATCAACACATTGTCAATCTTCAAGCATTCAAAAACTTGAAACCTTTGGTTATTCTTTCATCAGCCTTCTTCATCGACAGGGTATATGCAAGGTTAGAGACGACTAAGAAAGTTCAAGCAGAAATAACAAATGCTTTAGAATATTCAAATCCGGTTCTAGATCAAATCACGGATAAAATTGTCTCTGTTCTAGGGGATTATGTTGGTGTTCATATCCGGGGCTCTGACAATCGATTCAAAGATTCATTGCAAGAAACATTCCAGAATATGGCTAGTAACTTGAACTCCAGCTTGTGCTCAAACACAGAGTTTGATTCTAAATGCTTAAAAAGACCTCTTCGGCTGTTTATTGCAACTGACGTTGACTACAATCTTATACATTCGAGCTTCAAACCTCTTCTTCCAGCAGAGTCTACAATTTTTACATTGGGAGATTTTAAAGAAGCTATCCTCTCTTTAGAATCTTTAAGTGGCCAGGCAATAACCAACGGCACTGGTCTCACTATGAATATTCTACAGAAGGTGGCTTTTAACCAAACAAACTTCGACAGCAAACTCACTGGAAATTATGGAAAGATTTCGATAAGTAATACATGTAAAGGCTACAAGGAATCAGTCAATTCTAAGTCATTATGGTATCCGTTTCTAGATCAAACGATTGCAGCAAGAGGCTACGCATTCATAGGAACGAAAGGATCTTCGTACTCGCAAAGAATAGCTCTATTTCACAAAGGGCTTAAAGAAAAGCCGTTTATACTTCCATTCGCATAAACAATATCATTCATCATTCTTATATACAATCGGGATAGCGTTGTTTCTGATATCCTTGAGCTCTTCAAGCTTCATTGGACCTTCAGCCAAGCGAGAATTATCAGACAGCAAACTGAGATGTTTAAAAATCCTATCTTCGTTTATCTCTGCATTAATGAGTCCCTCTGCTTCACTTTGAATTTGAAGACAAATCATGGATCCTTGAGGGCGAACAGGGATTTTCACATAATTAAAGCTAATAGAATGCCTATTACTCAAAGTATTCAACAAACCCAATGAAAAGTCCTCCATTGAGCTTTCTTCTGCGGAGAAATGTAGATAGTACTCCATTCTTAGTTTTTCCAGCAAAACGAAATCATTCAACAAATTTGCTTTCTGTTTCGACATGCTGCCCGTGAATCTAAAAAGACGCCTTCCCGCATTAGGAAAATTCGCTCCATGGTTAACAACCTCGCTTTCAGGAATAATATCTGCAGCCATCTGTTTCATGGATTCAACAATCCCATCAAAGTAATAATTCCAGTCTGGAAGTATATAATTAGAGACATAAGAATGACATATACTCCGTAGTGCCTTCTGAGAAGATTCTGACCGCGTCATGCTCATCTTGGGAACTTTGCTCATCATGTAAGCATAAACTTGATTTTTAGACAGAACAAGGTTCCTTTTAACAGTATTCAGTAAGCCAAGGTCTTCCATGATCAAAAAATCATTCACATCTTTCCTCCATAATATCAAATCTCTGTAAATGTTTAATTGGATATCGCGATGTGCTTTCAGAGATAGAGCTGCTGCTGAATATTCTGCTTCCCTCTCGTATAACCAGCTCAGATGCGCAACAGTAACTTGACTTAATGAAGTCTGCATTACACGCTCTTTCGTTATGATTTTGTGGTATTTCCATAAGCCCAAACCTTCAAACATTATCCACGCTTTCTCCAAATCACCCAAAACCACGTTCAATTTAACTAAGGAGAGTTTATGTATTTTTTCAGGCCCTTTGAACCAAAACAACGCACCACTTATTTCTCTAG
>JALGPX010000092.1:0-11815 GCA_023515795.1 Amoeboaphelidium occidentale | reverse complement strand
CAGCTCAGATGCGCAACAGTAACTTGACTTAATGAAGTCTGCATTACACGCTCTTTCGTTATGATTTTGTGGTATTGCCATAAGCCCAAACCTTCAAACATTATCCACGCTTTCTCCAAATCACCCAAAACCACGTTCAATTTGACTAAGGAGAGTTTATGTATTTTTTCAGGCCCTTTGAACCAAAACAACGCACCACTTATTTCTCTAGTTAGGATATCTTTGTGAATTTCTTCTAGGTTCACCAAAATTGAATTGCGTGCTAGATGATCGGCAGGTCTAGAACTTTACACTTCAGAAAGACGGAATGGTTACTTATCATTATGCATTGCGGCAATAGATGAAAACCCATAAAACAGCAGTAGCGCAACTGTGCAATAATATCTCATTTTGTTAAGAAGTTTTTTTGTATGCCTACGCGTGGCGATCGACGATCTTGACAACTTCAACTTCACAGACTTCCATTGTAACCGAAATGATTTATTCAGACCTGAGAATAGCATTCATTCTTTGATCTTGCACGTTGAGCATATCTTTTGCGATCTTTGAGCGACTAAATTCGCGATAATTCTTTTCGTATGTGTGCCACGGCCTCTCAGCTTCATACTGCAGTTGGAAACAAACTTTAGACCCATAGGATAATGGTGGAATGTGATGATCAATCTCGATTCCATATTTTCGCTGCAGGTAGATCAATCTAGCGTGACTGAACGGGCGAGTGATAGTATTCCCATCTTCGAAATAATATCTGAGAAACTTCAACTTTATCTCTTGCAACAAAGCCAAGTCTTTAAGTTTGCTGTTACTTACGAACTTGTTGTCAGGATTAGAATTTGTTGTACTTGAGTCTGAATTGTGCTCGTCAATAGAAGGCAGGGTTTTATGAAATAATATCTTTTCGTAATTAACCTCCCATTGATGAAGCATAATCTCCATGTGCGTACCACACAGTAGCTTTACAGAATTAATATTGCGAACATCATTAATAGCCACAACCAATTCCAACATGTCTGACCATAATATTCTGTTGGCAACCTCTGGACTGTAAGCATTCTTTGCTGCAATCGACTTGCCCAACGTTGTCCACGCAACAGCAGCAGCGGTCCTGTTTCCTTCTGTTGCTGACTTTAGACAAGCCACTGAAATGACGGACTGAAGCGAATAAAAGAACTCCCATTCCTTACTTGTAGCCTTCAGACTATTTTTATATAGCAATTTGAATTTGTTGGGAATGGTCGTTGTTTGCCATGTATTCCAAGCTTCCTCGATAGCGCCATTAGAAAGAAGCATCAAAACTTCAGTAACTTTCATAAAATTCCCAATATAATCCATCTTAGGTTTGCCCTTTAGTATTTTGCCTTGTACATCGGTCAAATGTTTCTCAATATCATCGATATTCGTGTAGAGGTATGAATTATACCACATGCATGAGCACAGATTACTGAGTGCCACCAACACTATGAAGGTAATCCTTACGCACGGAATGTTCATCTCGAAAAATAGAAATTCTACCGATCTTCAGGGGTATCTGAGAATTATCGGCGCCAACCTCGTGTTCGACGTTCAATCAAGAATCAGAATTCTGGTTCTCTTCAAACTATGAAAAGACCAGCAGACGATAAAATCGCATTACACTTGAAAAATCCGGCCTCTAAGGAAGCTGGGGAGTACATTAGAGAAAACATTGACTCATTGGCATACAAACACGATGGTTCTCGTCTAGTTCAGTTGCACATCAAGGAAAACGCGAAGATCATTCCGCTCTTTAAGGGCAAACACGTAAAGATGAGCCAAGACAAATACGCTAAGCATATTACTCTGAAATGCCTCAAATACGCGTCAAATGAAGAGCGCAAAGTTATTTTAGAGGAGATTGTTCAATCTGGACTTAAACTGCTGGATTCTCTTGTCTTTGATACTGCCTACGTGAATTATTTTACTGCTGCCCAGAAGGCAAACGTCTGTTTTGAAGTTTACGGGAAAGAGTATCAGCTACAAAAGAAAGTGTTACAAACATGTGGCAAACCCTGCGCTTTGGCTGATGTTTGCGCAAACAAGGATTTGGCCAAGAAAGTCTGTGCAGATTTCAAGGGCAACTTGGAGAGGCTAAAGATTACACAGAAGCTCTCTCATCCAGTAAGTCATAGACTGCTTAATGAGTATTATGGCTTATTGGATTTGGAAGCGTTTAAGGAAGAAAAGAAACCTGAAGATTTATCTGAATTGCTTTCTACTAAAGATGGTTTATCAGTTGCATGGAAGATCATCTATGCAGGTACTGCAAAAGAGAGAAAGACAATTTTGAAGCAGTTGAAGCCGAACTTGGTCAAGATTTTTCATTTGGAGAATGGTTGGTTGTTCTTGGCAAGTGTTTTCTCTGAGATTGTTGACGACACTGTCTTGACTAAATCATTGCTGGAGGATTTATTTAGCAGTTTATCTTTAGTTTCTTCAAGTGAAAAACCAGAGCTATCCAAAGAGACCGTTGCATTTGTTTGTTACTTGATGTACCCAAGAAACTCAAAATACTTTTCCCCTTCAACAACAGTATTCTTATCTGTTAGTTGGCCAGAGACTTCAAAGAAACCTCTAGAGAAGAGAGTCACTGAAGTCATGCCTTGCATTCAGAAGTGGGTGCAGACCAAGATCAAAGAGCTATCACCGGAATGTTTGATGCAATTTGCATTGTCTGATGTCAAGTTTCAAGCGATTGTGGTAAAGTGTGACATTAAAACAGCAGTCATTGAATGGTTGAAAAACAATTGTTCTTTTGACTCAAAGACCGTGAAAGCATTGAAGAAAATGATATTGGACGGTTACGCGAACGATTCTGAATTCAAGGCTGAGATCGAAACAGTTTTGAATGACAAAGTATCTGCGCTTGGTGAAAACGAAAAGAAGAATTGCGAGTTTTTTCTTTCAAAGTTAAAGGAAGTTTCGAAGGTCGAATAAATAGATGGCAACCATACTTAAAGTTTTCGAGTTTTTTTGCTCTTTGATCGGATCATGTCGACAGTTGAAGAACAACAACCACAACAACAGCCAAGCGCGGTAAACAAAAACAAGCGATACAGAAAAGACAAACGTAAGATTTTTACGGACGCTTTCGGTTTAACTTTTTAAGCATGGGACACGCCTGATATAGACAAATGGACAATTAAACCTTTCACTAAAGAAGATAATCCATCGCCTTTCTTGGAAGAATCATCATTCGCGACGCTATTTCCAAAGTACAGAGAAGCTTATTTACGCGAAGTTTGGCCTCACATTACAAAACACCTGGAACCTTTCGGGATTGTCAGCGAACTGAATCTGATCGAAGGTTCAATGACCGTTCGCACTACAAGAAAAGCTTTTGACCCGTACTCTATCATCAAAGCACGCGACTTGATAAAACTATTAGCGCGTAGTGTACCTTATCAACAAGCATTGAGGATCATGGAAGATGAGATGGCTTGCGACATCATTAAGATTGGCATTCTAAGGAACAAGGACAGATTTATAAAGAGAAGACAGCGTTTAATTGGACCGAATGGTAACACGTTGAAGGCTCTCGAGCTTTTGACTGGCTGTTATATTCTTGTACAAGGAAGCACTGTTGCTGTGATGGGAAGCTACAAGGGCTTAAAGCAAATCAGAAAAGTTGTTTTAGACTGCATGAACAACATTCACCCTATCTATCACATCAAGCAATTAATGATTAAAAGAGAGCTTTCAAAGGACCCGAACTTGAAGGATGTTTCATGGGATCGCTTCCTGCCAAAGTTCAACAAACACGTTGCTAAAGACAAGAAGGATTCACCAGCATCAGCAGCTCAAGATAAGGAGGATGCTAAACAGAAGAAACCAGGAAAGAGGCAAAAGAAAGAGTACACTCCATTCCCTCCACCTCAACAACCAAGAAAGATTGATTTGGCGATTGAGAGTGGTGAATACTTCTTGTCACAGGAACAGAAGAAGACAAGAGAGCTTGAGAAGAAGAAGGAGAAGCAAGCAGAGCATAAAGTGAAGAAGGAGGCTGAAAAGGAAAAGTCATTTGTTGCTCCAGAGGAAACATCACAAAAGATGTCAAAGAAGAACAAGGAGGATAAAGAGGAATCTGCGAAGGATATTGCTGCAAAGTTGATAAATAAGGTTAAAGATAGCAAAAAGAGAAACAGAGACGAAAGCGATTTGGTGATGAAAGAGACCAAAACGAGCAAGAAGGAGAAGAAGGAAAAGAAATCAAAGAAACAGGAATAGAAATTGTAATTCAGCATCGTTTTTAAATTTAATCGCCCCTGAAGGGAAACCTCTGAAACAACCGAAATAGAACGATGATGAGTTGGCCTGCGACGCTCCCTACCGTTTTTGGAACAACAAACTTCAAAGCTTTTGTTTCAAACACAAAAACAATAACAAAGGCCCCACGGAAACCGTTTATTATTCTTTGCATGACCAGGCCAGAAGTTATTTCAAAGAGGGTTTTAACTTCTTCCGCGGAACTCAAGCCCGGTGGAAACTTTGAAATTAATTGTTTTCTGACGTACACGCAACTACCCTATACTCTACTGCAACAAATACACTCAAACATAAATGCTACTGCGGAATGGAAGTTTAGTCTTAAGTATAATCAAAGGGCATCCGTCAAAGCAACGCTGAAACAGGTTTTAAATATTTTCAGCGAAGTGGAAAAGTGCATGTGCTTGCGTTTCGACTTGATCAGTGTGTTGCCAGGTAATCTAGTGGACTTAAAAAGGCGTTTAATCGTGTAGCATTTGGCGTTCCTAAACAGGGAGAATGTACTATTCATTTGATCATCAAAGCTGTTGATTCTGTACTTACTTTCGATTGTGGGACCGTGTCACTGGGTGGTTCGATTAATGCTGTTCCAGATTTCAAAGCAAGAAGTTTATCAGACAAAGTTAAACACGAAACGATATTGTCAAAGAGGGAAACTGCAAGCGCACCTATTGTTCAAGTACCACCAAAAGAAGAAAAGCAAAGTGGAAATTCAGTAGATGAAACGGCAAATCGAAGAGCTTCAGTTAGTGGAGGAACAGTCGGGCCACGAAAGTTAAGGGACAGAAAGAATAACAGACACACTATTGCTAATTTGGAAGTATCGAACACGAATAGTGTTCGGGATGAAAGCAAGACAATCGCAAAGAACGCTGTTACAGCTCAAAATCAGGAAACGAAACAATCTACTGCACCGAAGTCGCAACAGCCACAATATCCCATGTATCCACCTCCACATTTTCCGGCTTATATGGGGTTCAATGCTCCATATGGTCATCCAATGTATCCTCAGTTTCAGTATCAAATTCATCCAGGTATGCAAAATATTGGTGCTAGTTTTGGCGGTTATCCTCAGCAACCCGGGTTGAACCCACCCTTTTCACAAGGATATCCAGCATATGCCCAGAATTATGGGATGAATGGCGTTGGACCTTGTCCCAATCCTTTCATGGCAGGATATTATGGATTCGGTCCGGAACAATTTAGATACCAAATGCCTATTCAGATACCGCCAATGAATCCACATGCTCCTGTAGGGCTTCCTCAAGGTACTCTAATGAAACCACCTAATACTAGAAATTCTCAACAAGCAAAACCTATTATCAAATCTGTTAAGAAGTTACAAGAAAGCGCAAAACAGAGTGTTATAAAGCCGAAACGTAAATTTGGCGCTTCACAAACATCCTCAAATGCGAAAAGGCTGAAGGAAGAGAGCGAAGTCACGACGAAAGATTCTAAAACAATGGCGAAGTCAAGAATTGTGCAACTATACAGCGACAATACGGAGGTCAAAGAGCAAAGTTCTTTTGTTGGAGTGTTATCGTCTGGAATGAGTGATCTTTCTGAGATCAGTGATGCTGATGGCGATAAGAATGACGAGAATCTACCTGCTAATATTCAAACTCGGGAGAACATCGTTGCTGAAAAACCTGTCTCAAAGAATGTGATTTATGGGCAAGAAGTTAAACTGATGACAAACATTTATGATGCAGTAAAAGATTGGTCAAGAGATGAACAACAAGAATGTAGGAAGTTGTTCGAAGTAGAAGTGGTCAGAACTCCAGAACGGAATCAACTGTATTTGAAGCATTTGAATCGGGAAAAGTTTAACCCAGCTCTTCATGATAAAGTCATCTCCTGTTTGTATTGGCCGGCCAAAGCTCAGTTCTATTTATCAAGATTGGACTTTAACCTCATGGTGAAATGGGTTTATGGTGAACATCCTGTTGTCCAAAGCGTTATTGAGGCCGAATTAAATGCGCAAGATCATGATCTAACATTGGCTGGAGATGGCTTCTTTGATGATTTAATTGTGCTTACAAGCCCACTGCCATTTGAAAGAGCAAAAGTCGCGGAGAAGAAAGAATTATCTCTTTTGAGATGGTATCGTCTGGAGGACTCACTCAAACAAGGTAGAAAGATAATTATACAGAATATCGGAAAGAAGAAAAAGCAGGAAGAACCAAACTTCGAGTTAAAAAAGGTGCCTAGTTTTCAGAACGATTCAGAAACTCCTTTTCGCAAAGAGAATACTCAACCAACTTCTGTTCTTTCCTCAGTTCCGCATGATAATGTTCCAAGTAGCTTCTCATACACGACTCAAACTTCCTACATTCCGAACAGAGCTCCTATGTATCATCAATTCACAGCTCCAGCTCAACATTCACAATCTGCACTACCGCCTTCTGAAAGTTCAGCTATTAATCCTGTGTCGGCAAGTGGTTTCAACTTTGAAACGAAACAAAGAGTTGATGATAGCATCTCCACAGTCAGTAGCAACACAAGAAAAACCAAAACTGTTACAAAGCATAAGGGAACATCAAGCAGTGATGATGAAGTGCTTCCTGTGTCTACTAAAAGGAACATCAACCAAGATAAACCTTTGCACATGTTCCAGCTGCGAATAGGTTCTGATCTCTCCGTTCTGATCTCTGGATGGTAACTTTGCAATTATCATTTACTTATATTCTAGGTCTGAGAAAGAAACCAAGGAGAAGCGGCGTCTACTTCATTTTGATATAATTCTTTCTGATGCTGTTTCTACGTTGAAGTTTACAACGATGAGCTCTTTCCATGTTATTCAAGAACCACGAACAATATCTTTGATTTACTGGGAAGAAACCAACTGTTACTGCATAACCAAGCAAGATTTGGCCAAAATCGTCTCAATTATTTTTGGTCTTACAGTTCCACAGCAGAAACTTATATTCGACAGGAGTCTTTTCACAAAGAATCTCATCCTTGTAAATAAGTTTGTCACAGATTTTTTTTTGCAACTTGTTGCGTACGAAAAACCAACAAGCATTACCCTTGGAGGCGGTCAATTAGCCTTCTCGACAAGAGTACTTCCATGGGAACTTTTAGAAACTCAACTTAAAACTACCCAAGAACTTATTCAGAAGTTCGGCTTTTAGATTTGATTTACGTCCAACTTAAATATATACGCTTGTTTCATATGGTTTATTTGTTTCTAGTGACAACCTTCTCTGCAAGGCCAAGTAATGTAGCTTTAGATTCAGTATTCGAAGGGAATATCTCTAGGGCTTTGATAGCTTGACCTGAATACCACCGTGCCAGATCCTTAGTCTTTTCAATAGCATCACTATTACGGACTAGCTCTAAGGCAACTTGACTGTCTCTCTCGCCGTTTTCTGAAATACCTTTAAACCGCCGTTCAATCAATGGCTTTAAAGAAGGATGACTTTGATATGCAAAAAGAACAGGTGCTGTTGCTAAGCCTAGTTCCAAATCAAAACCATTTGACGGCTTTCCAAACTCATCGCTGCTTGATGTAAAATCCAGACAATCATCCATCAACTACAAATTCAGAATGATAAACATGAAAGACAAACCTGAAATGATATTCCTAGATTTCTTCCATAATCGAACGCTGCTTGTTCGTACACATTCAAAGAATCTTTGTCAATTACATCGGATAGAATGACAGACGCGCGGCAACTCTTTGCAATTAAAGAAGCAGTTTTCATGTAAGTTTTCACGGTGTAAGATTTAAACTGGTTATAAAACCAGGCGTCATCGCTATCACTGAGATTAAGAGGAAAGTTCAATAGTGCCTCGGCTGTGGAAGTGTCAACATTATTATCGTTCTCGTCATCATGCTGGTATGATTGCATCTGTAACACTTCGCCTTCAACTAAATCACCAATGACTTCGGCAAGCAATTCAACAACTCTGGTATTTCTCAAGCGCGCCAAAGATACGGAAGCACGACTTAGCAAAAAGTCTCCAGCAAGAATCGCCATTTTGTTTCCGTATTTCATATGTGCAGATTTCATTCCCCTGCGCATTTCAGCTTCATCAATGACATCATCGTGTAAAAGAGAAGCCGTATGTATAAGTTCCGTGATCATAGCAAGCGTGAATACGTTCCGTTCAGCGTTATCAGATTGAGCGCAGACATCTCTTAGAGATCGAGATATCAGCAGAACTAAAAGAGGCCGCAACTTCTTCCCACCAGAGCCTTGTAAAGAGAAATAATATTTGGATATACTGTCGAGCATTGGATGCTGAGTATCAAGAAGTTTTCTGACATTCTTTGTTAAGAATTCCATTCCATTAGCTTTTCCAAAGATGTTGTTGTGGAATCGTGTTTCTTTGAGCTGTTGCTTATCAGGCTGTGTAGAATACTTTGCCGAGAGAAGTAATGGCGTATAAAAGAGATTCTGCCGTAGCTTTTCGGCCAAGCTTTCGTTTGATAAGAATGACGCAAGCTGCTTCGATCTTGAAAGCATCGTGCGATTTACCGACGGCAATGTAACTTTCTGTGCAAAAATACTTTCCGCTCGTTGAATGGCATCCTGAAATGAGCGAAGACTCTCGGGTTTGGCGCGCATGATATTTTTCTCCAGATGATGATCAAAGAAAAATCTGATTATTGTGTTTTTTAAAAGAAATCTATTTACGCTTTTAATTGTTTTCTCTTTCGCAAAAGCTGCTTCTTCTGCTCCTGTTCTTCTTTCTTCCTTTCCTGAATGCGCTCAACATACTTGCGCTTCTTGTTTGATAACATCATTTTTGCCATCTCGACCTTTTCATCTTCTTCAATTCTCTTTTGTTTCTGAACTTGGCCTTCATTCAGAGGTTCTTCAGTTATTACTTCGTCTTCATCAATATCAACTTCTGCATCTGATTCGCCCTCAATAACAGCTTCTTCTTCATCGCTTAATTCAACTTCATCGAGTGCTTCATATGGCTTGAAAGGTGACAAATGCGGTGGCAATTTCTGACCAGGAGCGTATTCAGCTTCATTTACAAGGGCTCCAGCATTAATCGAGTCATAAACCCATTGAGGCTGAACGTAAATTCTTCCTGCAATAGTTCTAATTGACTCAACTGGTCTATCAACAATTTCTAAAGTAATCGAGGAGTCATCTTCAGTGTAAGGTGAACCAGCACATGATGTTTCGTGCCAACCAACAGTTGCGCCAAAAGTTTTTAAAACAAATTCCAAACTGTAACGAGGAACTTCTCTTGACAGGAACACTTTGTGCTTTGAGAACAAGAACGCCGGTGCATAAGTCTTCTCTTCATTTTCCAAAACAATTTCATCTTGGATTTCAGCAGGAACTGGAGTAGAGTCAGATTCTTTAATTTCTTCCAATTTCTGGTCCAAAGATTTCATTTGTTTCTGAGCAACTTTCTTTAACAACTTTGCACGCTTCTTTTCAGAATTTGAAACTTTTGCTTTTGGTTGTTCACCCAATACTTCACCAGTTGATGTGACTAGAGAGAAAGATGTGATTGACCCAGCGCCTTCTTCTTCTAGCTCTTTCTTAAGAATAGGAGGATACTTGAGACCAAGTTCTGAGTACAATTTGAAGTTAACAAAGCCCAAAAGACACCTGTAGAATTCCAAGAAGGTGAGCATAACCTTCAAATCAACATCGTGAGGAATCGGAGTAGCAAACTCGTAAGGCTGCAACCACGTTACTTCCTGGCCTTTGACTTCAACTTGATAGTAAATGCCCTTGATAGAAAGAAAGGTTTTCTTTAAAGAATGGCTGTAAATAACATAATTCATAAACTCAGCACCAAGTTTTCGAGCATCTTCAATTACAGCAGCTGGAATCTTGTCTGATGCAGGAAGGGTAGCGAAAAGAAAAATATGACAAAGACAATCATCCAAATCTCTTACAGCATCGATGAAAGAAGGATATCTAAGAAAGTTAGTTAGTTCTTTTGCAAAAGGAAAAAGAATGCGTATGCGAGTGGAATGTTGATGCGTGCGAACCATCAGTCTGACTGAAAGCAGATAAATGGATTAGAAACACCGAAATCTTTGTGGGCTCAGCCATTAACAAGACCATTATGGACGAAATGGACATGTGGTAATAGAGCCAATTGAGACATGTCGCATTCTTCTCCAAGACGAGTATTCATACCTTTCTTTTATCAGATGATCCAAAGTATACGTAGGTTTGTTCTCCTCGATGAGCTTTGCAGTGCTTTCTTGACCTTTTGTAATGGCGCGATGAAGCTTTCTTAGAAACACGCGCTCATCTCTGATCTTCTGTAGCAGCGGTTCGTGCATAAGAAACTGAATGTCCTTAACCAAAAAGAACGTGTTATTATTGTTGTTATTACCAGAAGCTTTCTTCTTGTTCTTTGGTGCTCTTGGATAGATACCCTTCAGAATACATAGACGACGGAATTCAGCCAAAGATATTTGGAGCTTTCGTACTGCACGCGTACGCGTAATGTAATTTGCAGCAGCTCCTTTTGGTTTAGACGCAAGCTTAGGCATTTTGAAGTTTCAGAAAAAATTTGAAAGGAAATGATATTTGATCGGCGCTTAGGTCAATGCGTATCAGATCGCGTCTATCTAAAACGCACTAAGGCCGTTGCTAAGGACACCCCTGCAAACTTCAGACTAAGATAATCTTATCTGAACTTAAACCGATAATGATTAAATCAGCCTTCTTGCTCATTTGCACTTTAGCCTTTGCTTCTGCCACTTCAATCGGTGGTATTGCGTCGAACATGACAATCGATCTTCCAGGAACCAATGCCCAGATTGATGTTACTGTTGATGGTGATATGTACAGTGCATCAGTCACTGATACTCCGAGACAACTTGTCTTGATCAAATATGATGCTGCCGGTATTGAACAATGGAGATCAAGTGTGAATGTCTCTGGTGATTGTACTGTTGTAAAAGTTGGCTACATGTCAGATAGAGTATTGGTCTTTGGTACAACGTCAGGTATGTTTCTAGAACTGATCATAAGGAATCTAACCTTTTAGGAACTTTTGCTCAACAAACTGTGTTGTCTGGTGATCCTTCTGCTTTTGTTCACTCCTACTTTGCCTCAAACGGATCGTTTATCGAGTCTCATTATCGTACCTCAACTGGCTCCGATGTAAGAATGGTTGATGCTGTAGTTTTGAGNTTGATCGGCGCTTAGGTCAATGCGTATCAGATCGCGTCTATCTAAAACGCACTAAGGCCGTTGCTAAGGACACCCCTGCAAACTTCAGACTAAGATAATCTTATCTGAACTTAAACCGATAATGATTAAATCAGCCTTCTTGCTCATTTGCACTTTAGCCTTTGCTTCTGCCACTTCAATCGGTGGTATTGCGTCGAACATGACAATCGATCTTCCAGGAACCAATGCCCAGATTGATGTTACTGTTGATGGTGATATGTACAGTGCATCAGTTACTGATACTCCGAGACAACTTGTCTTGATCAAATATGATACTGCCGGTATTGAGCAATGGAGATCAAGTGTGAATGTCTCTGGTGATTGTACTGTTGTAAAAGTTGGCTACATGTCAGATAGAGTATTGG
>JALGPX010000053.1:16747-64472 GCA_023515795.1 Amoeboaphelidium occidentale | reverse complement strand
AGGAAGGAATCCTCGAGCTGCTGAGTATGTCTCCATTTATCTTGATGAGCATCTTAGTAGAAAGATAAAATTGGCAGACGGAGAATTGGAGAAGGTGATTAATCATGCAATGCAATTATTCAGATTCATTCCAGACAAGGATATCTTTGAGAGGTTCTACAAACAATATCTTGCTAAAAGACTTCTTCTTTCAAAGAATGTGTCCGAAGATCTGGAGCGAAGCGTTGTTGCGAAGCTAAAATCTGAAACGGGAAATCAGTTCACATCAAAGTTGGAGGGCATGTTTACGGATATAAGAATTTCTTCTGAGAATATGACCCACTTCAAACAGTATCTAACACAGAACAACATTAAATTGCCATGTGACTTGAATGTGAATGTTTTAACATCAACATTCTGGCCTCTAACAAACGCAAGTGTTGACGCAGGACTTTCGACAAATAACGGGTATCCAGAACCAATAGTTAAATGTGCAGAAGTATTTCAGGATTTCTATCTTGGAAGGCACAATGGCAGAAAGCTGGACTGGCAGACTACTCTGGGAAGTCTTGATATTGTCGTGAAGTTTGAAAAACGAAAACATGAGTTGTTGGTTAGTTTCTATCAGGGAGCTATCTTGATGTTCTTCAACGATGAAGATACACTTTTCTACGAAGATCTTAAAGCAAAAATTAGAATTCCTGAACCTGAATTAGTTAGAAGCTTGCAGTCCTTATCCTGCGGAAAATACAAAGTTCTTCTAAAGAATCCGAAATCGAAAGACATTAGTTCAAGCGATGTTTTCACTTTCAACAATCAATTTACATGTCCGCAATACAGAATTAAGATCCCAACAGTCTCATTAGCGGCACAAGAACAAGATTCACAAGCAAAAGACACTGCACAGAAAATTACTGAAGGCCGAAAGTTCATGATTGATGCTGCCATAGTTAGAGTAATGAAATCAAGGCAACGAATGGAACATTCACAGCTTATCGTAGACGTTACCTCTCAGTTAACCTCGCGCTTTATCCCAGATCCTTTAATGATCAAAAAGCAGATTGAAGTTCTGATAGACCGAGAGTATCTTGAACGAGTCGAAGGAAACGCTCGAATGTACCAATACGTTGCATAACTAGAAATAAACTTAAGCTTCTTCATTATCAATGCTTTTAAGCCGTCAGAGTTTATAGGTACTTCAACGCGAAACAAGATTCCGAACTGACCAATCACGTCTGCCCAAACTTGAATCGCCGTCGCTCACAAACATTTCAAATCCTTTTTTCAACAAATGATGTCTGGTGGATGGAATAATTCTTATGGTGGTTATCAAGGTGGCTCTTACGGAGGAAGCGGTGGCGGTGGCTACGGCGGATCTTCCGGCTACAAAGACAAGTAAGCTTATCTGTCGATAGCGGCACTAATCTCTTTAGGTTCAGTGATTTTGGTGGCAATTTGAAGAAGGTCGAAAACTGGGACATGAACACTTTGCCCAAATTCGAAAAGAACTTTTATCGTGAGCATCCAGCTGTTGCTGAAAGATCAGACGAAGAAATTGATGCTTTCAGGCGCGAAAAGGAAATCGCCGTAGTTGGCGAGAATATTCCTAAGCCAATTATGTCTTTCAAAGAATCCGGCTTTCCTGGTTATGTTTTGAATGAAATCTTAGATGCCGGTTTTGATAAGCCGACCTCCATTCAAGCGCAGGGCTGGCCGATGGCTTTATCCGGAAGAGACGTTGTTGGAGTGGCGCAAACTGGTTCTGGCAAAACTCTGGCTTTCATTCTTCCAGCTATAGTTCACATTAACGCGCAGCCATTATTATCTCCTGGGGATGGGCCGATCGTTTTGGTTTTGGCTCCAACTCGTGAATTGGCTGTCCAGATCGAAAAGGAAGTTCGCAAGTTTGGCAAAACTTCTAAGCTTAGCTCTACTTGTTTATATGGCGGTGCTCCAAAGGGGCCTCAGATTGACGCTTTACGCAGAGGTGTTGAAATCGTTATTGCAACTCCTGGTCGTTTGATTGATTTACTCTCCGAAGGACACACTAATCTGAAGCGTGTCACTTATTTGGTTCTTGATGAAGCTGATCGTATGCTTGATATGGGGTTTGAAGTTCAATTGCGCAAAATTGTTGATCAAATCCGTCCAGATCGTCAGACTCTTATGTGGTCTGCTACATGGCCAAAAGAAGTTCAGACATTGGCAAGGTAAAAATAATGGAATATCTGGTCTGGTTTAGATGTCATGTTTGTGTGAGAATTCTGAGATTAGCTCAATCTTCCGTTTGTCAGGTAAGTACGAGCTAACGATACAGAATCTTGTGCTGCTTTCATCAAGGCCAGGTTGGATTTTTGATGCTGTTCTGAATACTTATTTGTTTAGGGATTATTTGAAGAATTACATTCAAGTTAATGTTGGTTCTGCCGATTTGTCTGCTAATCACAACGTTACTCAGATTGTCAAGGTTGTTGATGAATACGAGAAGCCAAATGTTTTGAGACAACACTTGCGTGAGATCTCTAGAGAAAGGGCAATTATTTTTACTGCCACGAAAAGATCCGCTGATGAAGTTGCTTACGGTTTGAAGAGTGAAGGAATCAAAGTAGCATCTATTCATGGTGATAAAAGTCAGAGAGATCGTGACAGAGTGCTTGACAGTTTCAGAAAAGGATATATTCACGTTATGGTTGCAACTGATGTTGCTGCTCGTGGTTTGGATGTGAAGGACATCAAGTTTGTCTTCAATTATGACATGCCAAACAATTTGGAAGATTACATTCATCGTATTGGCCGTACTGGAAGAGCCGGAGCAGTAGGAACGGCTTACTCATTTTTTACGAACAAGAATTCTCGTATGGCTGGCGACTTAGTCAAGATTTTACAAGAAGCTAATCAAGAAGTTTGTCAAGATTTGATGTCTCTTGTTGGCGGTGCTGGTGGTCCAAGTAGAGGAGGCTACGGCAGAGGTCGTGGTCGCGGCCGTGGTGGAAGCAGTGGAAGCCGTTATTCACCTTACACTCGTTCCGGTGGGAACAGAGGTGGTTCTGGCTACTCTACTTACGGAAACCAAAATGGAGATGGAGGATACGGCGGCTCTAGCTACGGAAATGCCGCATCTAGTGGATATTCAAACAGCTTTGGTAACATGAATGGCCAGTGGAATCAGTCTTACAACAGTGGTTATTCCAGTTATGGTGGCAATGCCAACGTCGGTGCGCAGCCAAGCAATGGAGCATCTAACGGCGGATGGTAAACGAGTTTAAACAATAAATTGATGAGATATTATTTTGATTTTATTTAATTTCCTTAGATCAATACCTTTTGAATTTCAGGAGCAGTTTCAGAAGGTCTTGTTGCCAACTTCTTTGAGATCTCGTCTTCAATCTTTGCCTTCTTCAAAGCTTCTGTTGCAGCTTGCAAATTTGGCTCTCCTTCCTTCATGATATTGTGAGAAATCAAATCTTCTTTTGTTGGACGGTCGTTCAAATTCTTAGAAAGTTCCAATTCCAATTTGGCGCGTTGTAGAGCTGCTTCAGTTGCTTGTAAAGCAGGTGCAACATGACTATCCTTAACAATATTGCGATCTTTCAACTCATCAACTTGTGGTCTGTGCTCGATCATCTTGTTCAAAGTGTCTTCAAGTCTTGCCTTTTGCAATTCAGATGCAGCAGCCTGTAATGCTGGAGCCAAAGAAGTTTCCTTCAAGATGTTGTGCTCTTCCAACTCAGAGACAGTTGGGCGGTTAGGCAACTTCTTCTCCAAAGCGTCTTCATTCATAGCACGCTCCAAAGAAGCCTGTGCTCCTTGCAAAGATGGCGCAATCTTTGGATCTGATGAAACAATTAGAATTAAGCCATCAAATAGAAGAAACCTTTCAAAATATTGTGCTCAACCAAGTCAGAAACTTCAGGACGCAATTCCAACTTCTTGTTTAAATTATCTTCCAACTTCGCCTTTTGAAGTTCGATGGCATGAGCTTGCAAAGCAGGCGCCAAAGAAGCATCTACAAAATTAAGATTAGAGGCAACGGAAAAAGAGTTTAGAACCTTTCAAGACGTTTCTTTGGATGAGTTCTTCAGCAGCTGGACGAGTAGCAACCTTCTTTTCGATTGTGTCGGTGTTCAAAGTCATTGAGAGGTCAAAGTAATTTATGGCGCTATGGCCAAACAATCTTCCCGTGCGTTGAATACGACGCAGACGAATTGGGAAACTGTTTCAAGCCGGAATCTATTCAGTTTTAGCACTCCAGAAACATTTTAAGGGCCTGCCATCAGGTATGTAAAGAATACTGGAATGCTTTAGTGTGAACCCTTCTGATGAACCGAACGCCTCTTCCAACTCTCCATCGTAAAGAACATGATCAGGACCTTTAGGTTTAAGGAATCTCTTCTTCTTCAACTCTTCCTCTGAGTCTGTTTTATAAGCCCACATATTCTTATTACCATCTTCTGAAAAAGTGCAATACAAAAGATGACCATTTGGTTTCAATAGCCTTCGTATATCCTCATGGAATGCTCTGGGTAAAAATCGTATAATTATCACAACATCCAAAGAATTCTCCGGTATATATTCAGTCAAGGTAGAAACGCGCTGTTTATCATTCTCGTCTATATTTCTTACTTTACCATCCTTGTTCAATCTTAACGGAAGACATTCAACTTGATCATTAGACTGCCCTTCACTATACCCTACTAAGCTTAAATAATTCGTGAAGCATTCTTTAATATGATCAACTAGAATGTACTTGAAATTGTGCTTGTATTGAAGGTTGTTATGCGTTTCTATGAATGCCATGTCTCTACCACTTCCGCAACCCAAATCAGCTATTGTAGCATTTGCTGGCAATATTGTATAAAGATCATCCCATACATTCAAAAGAAACGGCGATGCAGACCATAATTGCCAGGAATTCATTGCGTATTCTTTGAGCTTTGGATTCTCCAAGGAATCATACAACCGACAGCATTTATCCATCAAACTTTTGTACTCTTGGGAATGAAACACGAGATACCTTGCATCATTTCGTCGACTTTGTAAGAACTTGGATGCATTCAACTCCTCTGCAGAATCACCAACAACACAAACGAACGATCCTTCCGGTAACTTAAACTGTTCTTCTTTAACACGTCTAGGATCGATGCACATTGAGAATGGCAATCCATATATATGCCTGAATACGAGAACACCCGCCCCGATACCCTCAGAAATCATCAGTCTCCGTAACTTTACGAGATCATCACAAAATCGGATCATAATTCGCTAAAGATATTGAGCAATATTCGTTCAGTCTTATGAGTGTTTTTAAAAAGCTCTTAGTTGTAACTGCGTTCTCCCCAAACTTTACTCAAACATTTTCTTCAACATCAAACAGCGAATGTCCGAATACAAAATCAACATCTTCGCTCCGATCAACTTGGGCCTTCTGGTTTTAACTGGGGTACTTTAACTAAACGGTTAGATCAAATTAAATCTGACTTTATGATAGTTGTCTTGGCTTCTGATCTTCATTGGATGGATTGTCGTTGAAGCAAATGGTGGTTCTGGTGGAGGAACTTGGTACTTTGTTGTTCTTGATCTTATGGTCATTGCAGCCTTCGCTTATTTATCATTCATTGGCAAGATCGGTGAGTACAGATTAGCCGTAGCTGCGTTTATGGTTATCATTGTATCCTGGGTCTATGGTCAGAGCAGCTTAGTTGGAGCTGGTAATTTCGGTCCAGTTGTTGCCGGTAATGCTGCTTTGCAAGCTCTTTCTGCTGGTTTCCAAACTGTCGCTGCTGGTGCGATCGTTCAAAGTATTACAATGGTAAGTTTCGATTTCCGTTAAGTTAATTGTGTGCTGACCCTTTACAGACTTTGTTGTTGCTCGAATTGGGATCTGAAACTTCAACGCCTTTGCACACCATCTTTAATTCAGCTGCTCCGGTTCCTCGTGCTTCAGCAAGTAATAATACGGCTGCCCCTGCTTCAGAACCTACTGCAACTGCGTAAGCGATTGTTTATCTCTCTGTGTAATATACTCTTGTAGTCTTTTCCTATCTCATATTTTTTGTTACTTGTGACTCCAGCGCGCTAAAGATGTCTGATAACGAGGAACTTCAATTAGACTTAAAACTCAAGAAAAAGAAGAAGACAAAGAAGCCAAAGGAAACGGAGGCCGAGGACGGAACAGCAGAAACACCCGCTGAAGAGGGACAGGGCGTCGACGATGCAGCTGAGGAATTAGAAGGACTTACTTTGGATTTAAAGAAGAAGAAAAAGAAGAAGAAGAAATCCTCATCGAAAGCTGATGATGTGGACGGTGACTCTCCACAGGAGGGCGGTGAGGATGAGGATGGTGGTGCTAAAGTCGATCAAGCAATTGGAGGTTAGTTTTAATTACAAGTCAACGTGTCTTACTGATATGTTCCTTATGTAGAAGTTGTACCAAAGGAACCAACAGTCGATTTAGCTACCTTGGAAGCTAGTTGGCAAAATCAGAGTGGGAAGGATTACAGTTATGCTGATCTGCTGTGTCGTGTGTTTTTAACTCTGCGCCAGAACAATCCAGAGTTCTCTGGGGAAAGGCGTAAATTCCAAATGTTACTTCCCGTGGTAGAGAGAGATGGTAAGAAGAGTATATTCGTGAATATAGAAGCAGTGTGTGCTAGAATGAAGAGATCACCAAAGCATTTAGAAGAGTATATCTTTGCTGAATTGGGTACACAAGGAAGTGTTGACGGTGCAGCGAGGTTAGTGATCAAGGGAAGATATCAACAGAGGCAGATAGAAAATGTGCTCAGAAAGTATATCGATGAGTATGTCATGTGTAAAACATGTAAATCAACTGATACGCATTTGAACAAAGAGAACAGACTGTCTTTCCTGCATTGCGATACATGTGGATCTTCTAGGACTGTTACGGCTATTAAGACTGGTTTCAGGGTAAGATCTTATTGGATGTTGCAATTTAATCTAATTTTTAGGCGCAAACCGAAAAGCGTAAACTGGCAAGACAATAATAGTAATAAAGATCTTAAAAATGATACAAAAGAGCAGGGCTACGGCTGATCCTGATGTTCATCATTATTTTAGACTACTCGCGATAATCATAATAATATTCTTCCTTAACGATGGAATAGAAACGGAACCTGAAACGAAGATTGATCGACGCGACCGAAGCCGAAAATTTTTTCTTTGTTCAAAAAAGTACTCTGATTACTCTTTAGAAGAGCATTAACGAGGACAACTTAGAAAATCATGAAAGTAAGTCGATTAATGCATTCCGGCTTAGAAATACAATGAACCGGAATCCAGTGCGGATCGAGAGCAGATTAACTTTCGTAGCTAAATATCGCAAATCCAGCCACTGGCTGCCAAAAGTCTTATGAAATCGATGATGAACGCAAGCTTCGTATCTTCTATGATAAGAGAATTTCCGCCGAAGTTGCTGGAGACGCGTTGGGTGATGAATTCAAGGGATACGTCTTCAAGATTGCCGGTGGTAACGACAAGCAAGGTTTCCCAATGAAGCAAGGTGTTTTGTTGCCTCACAGAGTCCGTTTGCTTCTTACCAAGGGCGCCTCTTGCTACAGACCTCGCCGTACTGGTGAACGTAAGCGTAAATCCGTTCGCGGTTGTATCGTTGGATCTGACATGGCTGCATTGTCTTTGGTTGTCGTTAAGCAAGGAGAACAAGACCTACCTGGTTTGACTGATGAAGTTAATCCAAAGCGTTTGGGACCAAAGCGTGCAAACAAAATCAGAAAGATGTTTAATTTGACAAAGGAAGACGATGTTCGTAAATTTGTTGTTAGACGTGAATTGCCTGCAAAGGAAGGAAAGAAGCCATCTACCAAGGCACCAAAGATCCAGCGTTTGGTCACTCCAGTCACTTTGCAAAGAAAGCGTAGAAGACTAGCTCTTAAGAAGAAGCAGGTCGAATCATCTCGCGAAGCTGCAATGGAATACGCAAAGTTGTTGGCTAAGCGTCTTCAGGAACAAAAGGCAAAGAGAGCTGAAGTATTGAAGAAGAGAAGACTATCTTCTTCAAGAAAGAGCCAAGATCTTAAACATTAATAAAACATCGATGCGAGAGTAATTAAGTTTCAAAATTAAAGTCGAGCTAAATAGTTTATGCGATACATTCTAGTGGTAATGAGAGTACATTCTGCCTTTTTCTTTGGAGACAGCCAAACATGTCGTAAAATATTGGTTGTCAGGCTGAACTCCGATTTTAAGCTTCAATGCTAAAATTATCACGCCTCGTAGAGTTGGACTGGCTGCGCGGGTTAGCTATGATACTGATGGCTTTAGATCATGCGCGATATCTTGTATCCGTGTACTACGTGAACCGGAAGAAGGACGCTAATGGTATATTTGAGACGTGGTTTCATCGAATCGACAATGATGAAACAACAGATCTACTAAGGTTGACATCTCATGTTTGTGCACCGATATTCTTTTTCCTACTTGGCGCGTCTCAGTGTATTGTTATGTCTAGAAAGTTACATCAATGGTCTTACAGAGAGTTGATAAAACATTTCAGTATCAGAGCGTTGGTTATAATGGCGATCGGGTTTATTCTGGATAGAAGGAGCATGGCAAACGGAATAGTATCATTGTCAGTGATGTTTGGTCTTGGTGTTAATCTGATAATTGGGTGCGTAACGATGATCTTGGTTCATAAGCT
The DNA here is from genome assembly GCA_023515795.1 of Amoeboaphelidium occidentale. Lineage (NCBI taxonomy): Eukaryota > Fungi > Aphelidiomycota > Aphelidea > Amoeboaphelidium > Amoeboaphelidium occidentale. The sequence goes on along the minus strand of JALGPX010000053.1, from coordinate 55,819 downwards.
GAGACTATCGCCTTTGATCTCAAAATTGGCATTATCCCTTTGTTGTCTTATCATATCACAATACGCTTCAATTCAACCTACAGAAAGCAATCTGAACATGCATTATAATCAAGAGTTCTCTCTCTGGAGCATTCTAAGTTTCGTTGTCTCAAGAACAAAGATAAGTTTCGGAGATCATATCTCCTTTTACGTGGAAAACTATTATCCATTCTTTCCTTGGCTATCATACGTATTCTATGGTCAATTTTATGCATTACTATGTACCAATGGGAAGCTGAATTTCCAAGGAGTCCGGAAAGCAACTTACGACATAACAGTTTCAAACATGCTTTTCGCGACCTTCTGTGCTATCAGACTCAATGGTGGATGGGGAAATAGTATTCCTACAGATTCTACTGTAAGAAGTGTCCTTGACTTTTTCTACGTGATCAAGTATCCACCTTCGATTGCGTACTTCTGCTTGACAATGTCGTTAGTACATGGTTGCTTATGGTTCTTCACCACTCTGAAAGACATTGAAATGAAGAATGAAAAGCTATCTGTATCCTCGCTGGTTGAACCGTTACGAATATTGGGTCAGACATCGTTGTTCTTTTACATTGTTCATTATGTTCTTTACTATATGATGGGTTTGATGATCAAACAAGCGTTTGGATTTACAGCGGGTATAGAAGTACGTGGTTTGCTATTTTGTTGGCTAATAGGCTTGATGATAGTTTATCCTCTTTGTAAAGAATACAGAGCTTGGAAACTGAAACAAAAACCTGATAGCATATTTCTTTTACTGTAAATAGAGCATCTTGTCATTCTGAGCACTCGTAAGCGTTCCTTAGGGTCTAATAGAACCGTGTCGAAGAAGCGTAACACAAAAAGGCTGTAACAACATGTCGACAAACAGCTTTTGAGAAGTATCGGCCGCACTTTGGTTACCTGACACATGATCAGTTTAGAAGCGCCAAGTAGGAAAAGACAAAAAACTTTCCAAGAGGACAATTTGAAGCTTGAGGATAAGAAGATGCTTGAGGAATCTGTTGAGTGGGATACAAGTCACAACATGATACCTGTGACAAATGCTGGTACACTTAGAATCATTGAAGTATTGGAGCTAACCATTCCTTTTGTTAGATCCTACAGCAGATTTGAGTAAAATAATGAATATAAGCAAGCAGATACCAAAGGTACAGAATCTACAGCAGAGCCAAAGTTCTGAGAGACGATCGCCGTTCGAAGTGTGCAAGCCAACACCGATCAAAACAGGACCTTCAGACAAGGCAGAGTGGCAGAATGATCAGACACCTAATGACATTCAAATATCGCCTGTGGTACCAGTGGAGATAGAGGATAACATGGAACGGCGGCATAACGGGAATCATTTGGCTGATTTTATCAATTCTGTGTTCGCCATGTCGAGGCGAGATATTAAGGGCATTTCAAGTTCACATGAACGAACAAGCGGTAAAGAGACGAATTCTAAAAGGAATTCATGTGAAAGTGCAGAGGAGGTTAAGTTCTACTCTTTGGAAGCGAAAGATAGATCAACAAAAGAGGATCATGTGAGTATCCATTGTCAGAATGCTTCAGTAGAAACTAAGGAAGATTTCTCTCCATATGCCGATGATCTACTTGAATGTAATTTAGATGAATTGGAGAATATTCTGTCAAGATATGAGACTAAGCATGAAACACCTCAGAGCCCAAGTCCGAATTGTTCATACGCAAACAATGTAAAAATGGCTGAACTGACTAAAGGGGAAGAACATGATGAATTTGATGATTTATTTGATCCTGAAATGGATTTGATATTATCCCAGTGTGATCTTACAGCATTAGAACGGCGAGTCAAAACAAGACACACGACAACAATATCAAACTTTCGAAGGCGATGATAACTAAATTTAGTAATAGAATGCATTAGGTGTATTGAATAAGTCTAATAGTAAACCAATAGTAGGTGTGTATTCCTCTTCGACATTAGGTGAAAAGCTGCCGCAAAGTCGCATGTATCTTTCCAAGTTATTGCTCGCTCTTGCATCACGATTTAAGGATCCATACGTTGTTTTTATCCTTTGTGCGACAGAGCTGTTTAAAAAGCTGGCAACATTCTCCTTCTTACTTCGTAGTAAATAAACGAATGGAAGAGATTGTAATAACGAAGGGAAAGTCTTCAGAATATCTTCGACAATTGAGCTCATGTTATAATTATCAAAATCGTTGAAGCATAGAAGCCATAGAAGAGCTTTAGATACACGTTCGCTGTAAGTTGATAATGTTTTCAGCTGTGCAGCAACCAATACAGCCTGATCATCAACCAAAGACCCTTTCAATATGAAGTACGAAACGAAGCCAGAACAAAGACTCTCCATTGCTATAAGCGACAAGTTTTCGTGATCAAAAATACTCATGAATATCTCAAAAGAATTCGATCTCTGAGCATCAATAATTCGAAGCAAGCATTCAACCAAATCTTCTGACTCGTTTATATCTCGAGCATCGTTTAAACATGTAAAAATACAAGAAATGACACTCATCGTGAACGTGATATCACATTTGTAATGTGCCAAAATAGAGCCAAGAAACCGAACAGTAGCGATCGTTAAACTTTGATCTCGTTCAGATACAATATCAATCCTCTTTACAAAACTCAGAGCAACACTCTTAATTGCTTCTGAGTAGGAACTAATCGTTAAGAGAAACTCTAGATGTTTGATAATAGTAAACTTTTCGGTTGAATCAGTTGAACAAAGGTACAATCCTGATAAGGATTTGAATAAGGAAATTGTGACTTCTGACATGTCTTTCTTAATATGATTCCATAGGATAAGGAACAACTTTCCCACTGATAAAACAACAGGAAGACTTGTAGATTCCAAGTAATCATTAAAGAGGTTCATCATTACATAGACTTCCTTTTCTTCTTTGAAGAGATCGCGATAATTCTCACAAAAACTGTCCAGCAACTTAATCAATGTTCTGTCTGATAAATGCTTCAAATTTGTGAGAACCCTCATCATCACTGTCTTGTTACCATGAGGCTTCAGCACAAAATACTTCGCCAACTGATCAATACTTTTAAGTTCGTGCAAATGTAATTTATCAAGTTCTGAAACAATTTCATTCGTAGCTTCACTTTCAATAAGTAAATCTAAACAAGTATCTCTAATTGCATTCCTGCCATCCTCTGCTAGGTTCACACCAAGCAGCCCGTCCCTGATCGCGATCTTTTGATACTCAACAAACTCACTGAAGCGTCAACAATAAAACCTATTAAACTAACCTTTGCTTAAATCTGAAAAGCGCTCTTAATGCCAGCAGACGAATATTAACATCCTTTGACTTTTGATAATCGTTTTGAAGCGACGTCAAGCACATCAAACTCAAATCTGGGAACTTGAGCTGAAACCGCACAAGAAACTCATAAATGACAGCCTTGACTTCTACGTCGAAGTTGAATGAAGATAGCAGCATGATCTCTTTGTACAGTGAAGATAAATCCCTTCCATGTTCCAAATACGTTCTTATCCTCCGGAACAGCTGTTTATTAGACTTCTCATTGATAAAGCTAAGCAGCCCCTGTTGCAAGGCAGGATGGGCCTGGAGTTTAATAAGCTTTTCTCGGGTGCTTTCAAGTTCAAACGAGAATTGTTCATCCTCAAATGATTTTTCTGTATCGAACAATTCCATGGCCGCAAACAAATGAACAATTGAGCCAAAATTACGAAACCACCGTCAGACAGCCTTTACAAACAAAACACGTACGGACCGAACACAAAGTCACACAGACAAAGACCATTTTACAGGAATCACCACGTAACATTATGCTACCAAGACCAATTTATTCACCAAAGCCAAAACCCAGCAACGCAAACCATTAGAGCTCTACCAACCCTCACCGCCATCTTCATTTGCACTACGAGGAGGAGGGGGCGGAGGAGGAGATGCGGAAAGTTCACGAGGCGCTCTTCTTTCATAACCACTATCCCTGTCTCCTTTATCACCAGAATGACTCTTGTCCTGCAAAAAGTAAACAATACATAAACACAACAAAGCATACCTCTCTAAGGAAAACCTTTTGGCCACGGAGCTCTGTACCGTCTAAAGTTCTGATGGCTTCAAGTAGATCTTCATGAGTCGCGAAATCAGCAACACCTTCATCATCTCTATCGCGGCGAACATCTGCATATGTGACTTCACCTGCTTTACGAAAGAAGTCCTTTAAATCCTGCCAATTTGTACCACGCGGAAGCCCTTCAACAATAACTCTCCATTTTGTGTTTCTTGGTCTTTCAAAGCGACCCCTGCTTCCACCATCGTCTCTTCTCCTGTCATCGCGACGGTCATCGTAATCCCTTTTTCTGTCATCATAGTCTCTTCTTGGTGGGCGATCCTCGTAATCTCTTCTAGGAGGACGATCGTCATAATCTCTTCTTCTGTCGTCGTAATCCCTTCTGACAGGCGGACGGTCATCTCTTCTTCTGTCATCATAATCATCCCTTCTTCTCCTGTCGTCGTAGTCACGCCTTTGAAAATTTAAGGATTTCATAAGCAACCAAAAGTACCTATCATCTCTATAACGATCACCATTAGAACTACCACGGCCACGATCACCGTCACGGTAATCATCTCTTCTTCCGTAATCATCGCGGCGACTTGGACCATCGGATCGTTCCTTCTTTGCGTAAGCAGGCTTTACCATAATTTTTGAGCCGTTGAAATCTGCATCATTCAGAGTGCGAATAGCGTCGTCTGCATGTTCCGATGAGTCGTATTCCTAAAAGAATTAGTTTAGTTCTTTGCTACAGAAGAAGAGATGGTAATGTTGCAGATTTAATTTTGCTTATTCCACTGCGCAGGTATAAACAAACTCAAAATCTGTCTTGGTATACGATGACGCATAGGCGCTTAACGGGACCGAGTGTATCACATATCCATAAGATAACATGAACACACACGCTCAACCGAATACATCGAATAGACGCTGTTCTGATCAAATAACAAAACTTACCACAAAAGCGTAGCCCTTATCGGACTTGACCATCATGTCTTTAACTGGTGCAATCTTCTCAAAGAACTTTTCAATTTCCTCTGCTCGCACATCGTAAGGGAGATGTCCAACGTAAATTCTTGTGCTTCCCGTCATTTGTGAGTTCAACAAAAAAAATCGACATGATCGGGTTTGGGTTTAAGGCGCACGCTTATCGTGATAGAATTTAGCTACGGTTTCTGCTGACGCGGGACGTATAACGAAGTATATAACAATGGTTAGCTTAAAAGCTGTCTTAGATTGCATGATCATACCTTAATTTTAGAGTTAGAGATTGTGTACCCTGTTTTCTGCCAATGACACTTGCCGTGCTGTTTATCGTTGTCTTGGCGCTAAAAGGAATTGTTTCATCGAGTGTTAAAAGCCCTACAAGATTATGCTGCAGTAAAAGAAGTGTGTTCGATATGCAATGCTCAAAGGATGATATCTTGAAGGCTGTCGAGTCCCGGAAGATTCCGCCCGTGAGCAAAGACTGTAAAGCACCGCCTTTTGCACCAGAACAGAAAGTATTGGAAATAGTGGAAATTAAAAAAGAACAGGTAAATGAAATGCCTAAGGCTTCGAAAACAGAACCGTTACCTGAAAAGGATGATGGGCAGAACGATGAGTCTGAATATGGCTACGACGATTACGAAGATTCAGATGATGCCTCTGCCAATGAGGATGACTACGATGAAGAGACGGTCGATAAACCTGAGCACACCGTTCCTAGAACCGAAACTTCAACGAGCGAAACAGTTGCTATTCCTGATGCCACACCACTAGTAACGCTCGAAAAGAAGAAACGTTTCAACTTTGCCTCATTCGACTGTGGTGCGATTATAAGGGAGACCAATTCAGAAGCGAAATCTGCTACTGCTATTCTTCAGGAGAATAAGGATACGTATCTACTTAATCAATGTGATACAGAAAAGTTTATTGTTATTGAACTCTGTGAGGAAATTCTAATCGATGAGATACATATAGCAAATTTGGAGTATTTTTCATCAACATTTAGAAAAGTTGATGTATACCTGAGTGATACTTATCCTGTGCCTGAAACAAGCGAATCTTCGTGGTTATTCCTTGTCGGTATAACTGCACAAAATGTACGACAGGAACAGAAATTTAAAGTTAATCATAATATCAAGTGGGCAAAGTATGTCAAACTAGAATTTAAGAGTCATTATGGGAATGAATTCTATTGTCCAGTGACACTTGTTCGTGTGTTTGGTAAAACTGTTATGGAAGACTTGCGAGGTGCAGAAGAAGAGAACAAGCAAGAGATAAGAGATAAGAAAGAGAATTTTGAAGTCCCTGATGATCATGCTGGCAAGAGTGCTGTAGATAATGTTTTTGCTTGGCATGATGATAAAAGCTTGGATGCAAAATGGATTAGTTTACCTTCTTCGTTTGAAGAGCTCGACGATGAAACGAACTCCAAGCCAATTGAATCTTCGCCTAGCTCGAATCCTTTACTAACAGAAGGCAGCAAGGATTCTTTACTTAAATCCATGATGAAACGATTATTACGGTTGGAACAGAATGTAACAATTGCACAAGGACATTTATACAAACAACAAAAGAAGCTTTACAAAATGCATGAAGAGTTAGAAGACAATCTTCGAAAACGCGTCGACATGTTTCTTGAGGCGTTAGCTCGTAGAGTTATCTTGAGCGTTGAAGACATGAAAGATGAGTATGAAACTCTATTCGATAAACTTGTTGATGAATTACGGGAAGTACTGAGTGAAGTCAAGTATGAAGTAGCGTCCATGAAGAGCGATACTGAATATTTGATGGGACAAATGAAAATACTTCAGAGATGGATTTTGTTCCAGTTGATTTTCATTTTACTATTTTGGAGGTTTAGATCTTGGTTTTATCGGCAAGGACGAAGGCTCATACGCAGGTTTAATTTGCCCGAGTGGCTATTCCGTGTTGAGACCACAGCGCCTACATTAGTAACACCAAGTATTAAGAAGCATTTAGAATCGAGAAAGAATGCAAGGAAAGAGATGGCTCGACGGAGGAGTTTGCCCAACCTGAAACAGACTGAAAACGCACCAAAAATATCCAATAACATAAAAGCCCAATAAACGTCAGTTTAGGATTTTATTTAATTATTTGTTTCTTCCGTGTTGGTGAGATCGACAACTTCGGCTGGTTTAGGCTGAACTTGGGCTAAATTCAAACCACCGAATTTTAATTTCAACTTCGGTAACTTTTTCGGGGGTTCTACAATCTGTGGAGGTGCTGCATCCTGTTTGAGTTCAACTTTATCACCTTCTGGAACATGATTTTCCTGAATGCCGTTGATTGCGGGTTCAATCCATTCTTCAGTGTCTGATGGCACTCTCTTCCTCTTTAACGGTTCTTGTGGCCTGTTTAGCCTGAGTTTGATTATGTTCCTCGGCTTGATGGCTTCTTTTGGTTCCTCCGGCTGCGCAGTAACAGCAGGTTCTTCTTTCTGAACAGAATCTGCTGACTCTTCGAGTTGTACAGTTGAAACTGATGCTGTACTGTTATCAACAATTGTGATTTCTTCTTTTACCGGTTCGACTTGAGTTTCTTCTGGAACGAAAGGAACTCTAGCATCAGTAATTTGATTAAATCGAGGTTCTGATGCAGCTGCACTCGGCGGTTGACTGGTGGCTTCGTGCTTGAAAACAAACTTCGGAATCTTAATATGTACCGCTTTTGAAGGAGTTGGAGGCTGAGATAGTAGTGCAGTAGATAAATGAATTTTGAGTTTGGTAGGAGGCCCTTGACGATCTTCGAAAATACATTCACACATTTCCAAAATTGACAACCTTAATCGAGCATCGGAATCTTCGTCGCCAGATACAAGAGATTGAAGGCTGCTGTATAAATTTTTGTCATTCACAATAGAATTCTTGATCTTCTGGAAAACGCTGACTTGTGCTTTTCTGATAGCGGATGTTTGCTCTATGACACCACTTTCTAAGTTTTCCACTTCCATTTGTAGTTTCTTTGTAGGAGTTGTAGAACCAGATTCAGTGGTTTCCTTTGCTTGTTTAAGTTTGTCGTTTATCATTGTGAAGGCGCAAGCCAGTCTAGATGCAACATGGCGTCGAAATTGGACAGAAGGATCACTCTTGAGAACTTGAAAGCAATAAGACAAGAACTCATGATTGCCCATTCCCAGAATAACAAGTCCATCTACCGCAACTTGACGAACTTCAATGAAGTTACCATACCTCGAAAATAAAAAGAAAGGCCTTAGGTCAGTTTGTATCAATCCCACTGCCATCCATTTATACAACACACATAAACATGTTTGCGCAATGGAATTTCTATAACTAGGAACCTGAGTTTCTAAGAACAAGTGCCTTTCAACTTCTTGCAAAGCCTCTGAAAACAATCCTCGTCTAGCTTCTGCCTCTTGATCGTCAGTGAATTCATCATACATGAAATCTTTCTGGTCCTCCAAAAAGGAACTACCGATGCCGTCAATCAGCGTAGAAACATACTGATGATCACTCCATTTGTTGTTTGTGTTATCATTCAATTTCAAAAGATTCACAAGCAGTTTCATTGCGTCAAAATCAACATTTCCTGTTATAGTTGAAGCCTTACTATCCTTCAAATTCTTAACGAAAGCAAAAGATTCTGCCAAACTCTTTTGTACAAAGTATTCCGTAAAAGCAGAAAAGTTATTTCGACGCGGAACCATTTCTAACGAGGGCTCGAAAGGATTGACACAGAACTTTTTCTTGAATGCCATAAAGAGAAACTTTTTGCCTAATGGCCATCCGTCATACAAAGCATTTCTTGTAGATTCTGCCAAAGAATCGATTTCTCTTGTTGCTTCCGCTGCTAGAGGATCTTTGATTTCTGGTTTGGGTATCGCATCTTCTCCAGAAAAACCTTTCGCTAATGATATCGCAGCTTCCATCCGAACACGGTAATGTGCACGAACGTTCATCAGAACGGCAAACAAGACATGAGCAACCTTTGAGCCTCCGCTCGCTCCTTTTCCTGTATTCGCAGCCTGCATTGCGTTGGTGACTTCAGACAAAGTATGATTAACCATTCTTCGGACAGCTTCGTACTGTGCGACAACATCCTTTTCCTTCAAAGCTTGTTGGGAATCCATGTAATCGCTTTGAGTGAATGTTATACAGCATAGAATTTCCATCTCAGGGTCCAATCTTATCCAATTAATAGGAGGATTAAGCATAGCTCCATCACTATCTGTTGGTTTCCAGTCAGCCTTGGCTAACTCCAAAACTATCTCAGGATCTCGTTTACACATTTCTTCGTCATATTCCGTTCCAGCTGGAGCAGATAAACCTATAGCCCTCTCCCTTTCTGCAACCTCAAGAGCGGCACGCATTTCTGCCAACTGAGACTTCTTGTTGGATTTCACACGCTTGTACTTTGTGTGATACGGCAAATCAAAATGATGACTTCTCTCTTCCACAGTGACAACATGATCAAAAACTCCATCTGGTTCATGAACTCTAACTGTAAGTCCACCTGCATAAACTGGACGACTTTCATCTTTCTGTAGAACAATAAGTTCGATCAGATTCTTCTTTCTGTTTAGGGTATACGTTATGTCCATATGAGGCACTCCAGAACGATAAATCCACTGATCAGCAAATGGTTTTATCTCTTTTCCTGAAGTCTTTTTTACAAGTTTCAAAAAGTAATGCGTTGTTATTCCTTGAGACAATTCACCAGAAATAGCACTAACCATGATTCTGTTCAACACTTTCTGCATCACATTCTTACCCAAATACTTCTCCATCATGTAAACTACGATAGGCGCTTTGAGTCTCATAAATTCAAGCTCTTCGTCACTCAACCACACAACACCATCACGCGGAGGAACGAATAAGGGCGGCTTATTAATATCAAGCCCAAAGCACCTTTCCATGTCTTTGCGTATCCGAAACTTATATTCATTGCCCCCAAACTGTTTTCTTAAATACAATCCAGACATATAATTGCTGATGCCAATACAAACCCACATATCACTTAGTGTTCTTGGAACAATATACTCACTGAACCATTGCATAGAGACTAAGCGACTTATACTGGTGTGGATGTACATAGTTTCATCTATCAAATCATCTCTCAGTAAATAAGGCCCATACAAAGATACGCATGAAAGTGTTGGTAATGATACAAAATCCACTTGGCCTTCAATAGGTAAATACACAAACTTGTACGAGTTTCCAGGAAATGGAAAAGAACTACCAACATAAGTGGTATAGAACTCTACAGATTTCGCGATAATCATGGCCTGTTTCTCGATCATATATAAACTGCTGAATTGTGAGAGATAGAATATAAAACAAGGGACTGACAAACAGTTGAACGAATAAACATCATATCCCCCAATATAAAGCCTGATGTTATCAATCTTATGATATAAATCTGATGGAATTTCATACTGTACAAGTTTCTTTGAAGGATTAGAGCGTAGTTGAACTTGTCGAACTAATTCACCTGGCGCAACCACCAAAGTGTCCTTCATACTATCCTGTTTAGCATCCAAATCTTTAACACTTCCAATAGAACCACCGCGTAGCACAGGCAACTCAACAGGAACTATTAGTGTTAATTGGATATCTGGCAAAATTTGTTCAGCTGAATCAGCAGCATCGCCCACAGAAAGAAACGGAAAGAAGTGCATCTTCGTATACAGAAATGAGGGAGACTCTGAGGTATCTTGTTTAAATGGAAAGAAGCTGAGCCCATCCTGACATTCTGCAATTGAAAATTGTATTCTTACTGACAAAGATTCTTGCTGCACCTCCTCATTTAGCTGTGTCGAAGCTTCGCCAGCCTTTAAAGGAACCAACAGCTCAGAAAACGCAGTAATCTTATCCTTTGGTGGAAAGAGAGCAGAAATCTTTGAATGAACAATTTCAAATGCGGTTGCTATTCCATTAACAGTGACTGCGCTTACAGAGCTCCTTCGTAAAATGTTAAACTTTAAAACCTGCGCAGGATTTAAATCGTCCTTCTTCTGCTGTTGCTGTTGCTGTTCCTGTAGAATAATTTCATATTCACAAAATCCCCGTATTTCCCTTCCGTCAAAGTCAACTTCAGCGTTAATTTCGACTTTAGCACAGTCGGCCTTGACGTGAGTTTCCGGCACCATTCCGAGCGATCGCAAAAAGAAAATTGGAAGTCGCAGCGACGCTAAGCGCTTAAACTAAGTGGCAAAGCGCATACAGATAATTGAAGGAGAGGGTGTTACGTAAAGATCTATTTTATAGTTATAATGAGATAAAAGTCATGCTTTTCGTTTGAGGTTACGGTGTCAAATGATCTGTCATATCGAACGACTGTAGAGGTATGAAAGTAGCAAGTCAGCCTCAGCCTTAAATAAAGTGCGCTAATGTAGACATCATCTTGTCAGCCACGATGATACTCGACTTCTTAACAAATACAATAGTTTCCATTCTGCATTTTCTTGTCTCAAAAATCATCAAATGCTGTCGCTAAACAACCGAATCGCTTGGCTCTTCTGCCTGCTGCTTTTTATATTCCCTTTGGCACAGACATGTAAGCTTCCATTGAGCTGAAATAGTTTCTTAACACTTTTTCTTTAAAGATAAGATTATAATTCACTCTGGACAGAATGCGCACTATGACAAAGTTTTAACAGAGAGACAGGGCGAATTACTTTTGAATGCGCTTAATGATAATGAGCGTCTTATGAGTGGCCAATTGGATGTGATGCTGGAAGATAAGGAACTGTTGGATTATGTGCAAAATATTAATGAAGCAAATGTTGGCAAGCGAATGGCTGTCGTAACTGGAGATGATCAGATTTCTGGCTCTGGAATTGTATTTGACGTTAATGGTGATTATACCGCTGCTTCTGGTAAATTGTTGCAGTTACAATCAAAAGCTTTTATGGCTGTTGCTGCTCTGGCTGGGAATGACACTACCACTGGAAATTCTACATATCGACCTCCTTCTTCAAGAGTATCTGGTCTTTTCGATTCCAAGGATGATTGCTATTACACTACAAACAATTGTTTTAATCGTGGGAGCTGTGTCAGATTCAAGAAACCTGATGGAAAAGAGACAGATTATTATTACTGTAATTGTGCAGCAGGATTCACAGGAAGAGCATGCGAGTTCAAAGATAATATCGCGCCTTTCCATATTATATTCTGGAGCTGTTTGGGTTTATTCCTAGTTCTGGTTGGGTCTGTACTTGTGTTGGTGCAGGTGTAATAACTCGAATAAATCCTTACTTATTATTCACTAGATGTTTCTTCTTCAATATCATTTAAGCCCAATTTACCCTGGACCAAGTCTTTGACCTTTTGAAGTAGTTCATCGGGATTCTCAGGAAAGTCAAACTTCAGTATTTCAAAGCCTCGGTTGAAGAATGATTTTGTTTCAGAGAGGTAATTTCCCAAAAGATTTGTGCCATGTACACTTGCTTCCATCAGTTCAACAACAACAATTGCATCATCTAATTCTACTTTCTGTTTACAAAGCATTCTTGCGTGGGCTTGTGATAGTCTGATCATGCTTTCTAGAAGTCTAATAGTAGTTCTGGCGGAATTAGATTGATCATGCTGTCTTTGATATTGATAGTACTCTGAAAGAACTAATTTTGCTTCTCTAGTTAAGACCGGATGAAATGTTTTACAGTAAGAAACATAAGCACGCAACTTTTCCATTGACCATATCTCGGATTCTTGTTCTTGTTTAGCCTTCTTCTGTTGGACTTGTATCTCTGAATTCAAAATAAATGAAGAGACTTCACGGTCCCATTTGAAGTTTTGAGAGTCCAGTAATACAAATATAAGATCAAATCTGCTCAGTAAAGGACTTCCTAATCCAAGATTGACTTCAATATTCTGTGAGCTATCATACTTTCCCTTTGGATTAGTAGCAGCAATGACAGAGCATCTTGTATTTAACTTGCAAACTAAGCCAGCCTATAAAAATAAGAAACAATTCTCTTGATTTTACCTTTGCAACTGACAATGTTTGCTGTTCCATGGCTTCATGGATTGCAGTCTTGTCATGTTCTCTAATACTACCAAATTCATCGATACAACAGACACCGCCATCAGCGAGAACTAAAGCACCAGCTTCAAGTTGCCACTCTCCTCCATCTTTCACCGCAGAACAAGTCAAACCGGCTGATGTTGATCCAATACCTGTAGTCAATACAGACCTGTGAGGATTCAACTTGCAGGCAAACTTTAGAAACTGACTTTTTCCAATACCAGGATCACCAGCCAGTAATAAATGTGATTCTCCTCTCATGGAAGAGCCGGAAGAAGGATCAAAGCTTTTACCAGTAGAGCCGATTAGAACCAACAGCAAAGATAGTTTCACCAAATACATCCCATGTAACCCAGGAACCACAGATTTCAAAATATTATTTCTACCCTCAAGTGGATTGTTTTTGTAAGATTCCCAGTAGTCAACAAACACTTTAACCATTCCATCTTCTAAATCAGCTGCACTTACAGCAGACAATGAAGACCCATTCAAATGTTCAATATTATTACAGTTCATTATCAGCTCGGATTCAACTTTCTGTTTCATGTTGTAATTTCCACCATTTGCATATTTGCGTAAAACGACACCTGAAGCACGAACATAATCTCCAGGTTTAACTTTATCAACAAGTTCATTCTGCAATACAATAGTTATTGATTTAGGAACTTTACCAACTGTATCAGATGATTTCGATGTGATGTGCTCTTGTATACGTATTTCCTGGAAATCTATATAATCTTCGCCGCTTGAAACATTGTTTGAAGGTCCTTTCGTAACAGATATCTTTGCCAACTTAGAAGCGTGGCATTTAGAACATTGTGCAGGCGGAACAAAACCAGAAACTTCCATTGAATAATCAGCTGTGTCTACATTAGAGCATTTCTGACAACTAAAAGCGCATTCTTTCAAATGTTGTCTGATTTGCCCTGCCCTCGTAACGGTGCCTTTCAATGTGACGAACTTGTGTATTTTTGTACACTTTGGGACTTGAGACAACCCAATGCTCTTGAGATAATACGGTGCTCTGATAAACCGTAAAGTCAAAGTATCTTTGACCGTGCCAACATTCTCTCGCTCGCTAACAATCCTTTGGCATTTCATAGTCGCAACTTTAACCATGGAAACAGTCTTCTCTGCGGTGGTATTATCAAATAATTTTTCATATAAAAGCCTGGAATAGTTTAGCAAGAGCAGCACATCAACCTCAAGCCCATAATGTTTGGCAGAGTCTGTAGAAATAACAATATCTTTGATCTTTTCATAGAAGTTCTTCACAAGAAATTGAGTTAATGAGACATTTGTGTTATTCTGGCCATTCGCAGCAGCGGGATTTCCTGTGGCATTCATTTTGTGTGGTGATCTTGAAACTACAGCGTTGATACTCGGTAAAACAACGATGGTAGCGTTCGGCGTCGAGGCAAAACGGCTATTTCAATTTGATAGTAAATACTTGAACGTGAACCACGGGTCATTTGGTTCAATACCAACAGAGGTGCACGAGGAACAGTTCAGATTGTTGAAATTGGCAGAATCGAATACTGATTTATGGTTCCGGAAAACTGCTCTCACCAAGTACAAAGAAAACTGTGCAGTCGCTGCTGATATTTTGGGTATCAATGAAAATGACGTCGAAGGTGTTGTCTTGGTGAAGAATACAAGTTATGGCGTGACTTCGATCGTTAGGTCGCTGCTGATGGCGCATGAATGTGGCACTTTGACACGTAAAACAGGACCTAAGCTGAATTTCATGGAATTATGTGCTGAATTATTATTTAACCCATTCAGGAGTCTTTTCAGGCTGTTTGGTATGACTCTAATCAAACCTTTTCGTGTGGTAGTGTTCTCCTTCTCTTACATTCAAGTTAAACAGTTGTTGAAATACTTTGGAAATCATCCTTCTATTGTTGTCACTTACATAGAAGTATCGCATCCTTATGATCACGCTTCATTGGTCAAGTTGTTGCAGGAAGAGCTGGAAAAGAATCCTTGCGATTTAGTTATTTTTGATGCTATTTCTAGTGTCCCAGCCCTGATATTACCTGTTGAAGAACTTACAAAAGTTTGTCATTCTCATGGTGCTTTAGTATTGGTTGATGCTGCTCATTTAGTTGGCCAGATACACTTCAACTTCTCAGACCTCAAAAACAAACCTGATTTTCTGGTTACAAATGCGCATAAATGGCTCTATGTTCCTAGAGGTTGCGCTATTGTTTACGTGTCTGCAGAGTATAGAAGACTAGTTGTTCCTTCGACTGTAAGCAGAGGGTATTACGATGGGAGAGGGACTCTTTTGGATAATTTTGAATGGACTGGAACCGATGATATGTCCCAGTACTGCATGTTGGATTTCTGTCGCAAGTTTCGACAAAATCATTTCAAAAGCGAGGAGCATATCATCAAGTATACACATCTCCTTGCTGTTTGGACTGGTTTGTATCTTTCGAGGCAGTGGAATACAGAGATGATGTTTTCTGGGACAATATCCGATGAATTTAGAAATGGCTTGATTAAAAAACTTGAAGCTTGGCTAACGATTCTCACATCAGAAGAACAAGTTGAAGAAGACTTGCTGCGTGAAATGGTAACAGGCTACGAGAATGTGATACCTGCTATGGTCAACATCAGACTACCTCAATATCTAGAATTCAGGGATGGCTCTTTCGTGGAACATCAGGATAAATCTTCATTCTTTGCGCTATTCAAAGGAACTGAAGGTAACACGTGGATAAGACTATCATGCCAAGTATTTAATACCATGGAAGACTACAAGTGGGTTGAAACTCAATTCTGATAAGAAATAACATGATCTGAATAGAATAATACGCTCTTAACTTTCAGGGTCCCGTAATTTGTTTTTTCCCCCAGCAACAAATCAAACAGCAAAATGGTCGAAGAATTACCAAAAGAAAAGAGAACAAAATTCATTTGTGTGGCTGGCGGGGTCATTAGCGGCATAGGAAAAGGCGTTATTGCGTCTTCTACTGGTCTGCTAATGAAGGCATTTGGCTTAAGAGTGACTGCAATCAAAATTGATCCATACTTGAACATTGATGCCGGAACAATGAGTCCTTTAGATCACGGTAAGCTTGTGCATACTGCAAAAATCCGGTTCATCATTCTGTAGGCGAAGTTTTCGTTTTGGATGATGGCGGTGAAGTGGATTTGGATCTGGGCAATTATGAGCGCTTTTTGGATGTTACTCTAACACGGGACAATAACATCACCACGGGGAAAATTTACAGAGAAGTTATTGAGAAGGAAAGGAGGGGTGACTATTTGGGCAAAACTGTTCAAGTTGTTCCGCATATCACAGACGCGATTCAAGACTGGGTTGAAAGAGTCGCGAAAATTCCTGTTGATGATAGTAATGAAGCTCCGGATGTTTGTATTGTTGAGCTGGGCGGAACAGTTGGTGATATTGAATCTGCTCCATTCATTGAAGCTATGCGTCAGTTCCAGTTCCGTGTTGGAAAGGAAAATTTCTTTCTGATTATGGTTTCTCTTGTTCCTGTCGTTGGTTCAGTTGGTGAGCAGAAGACTAAACCTACTCAAGCTTGTATTCGTGATCTGCGTGGATTAGGTTTGTCTCCGGATCTTATTGCTTGCCGTTCCGCGAAACCTCTTGATGAAGGTATCAAGAGCAAGATTTCCATGTTCTGTCACGTTGAGCCAAGTCAAGTCATGTCTGTTCATGATTGTTCTACTGTTTATCATGTGCCTTTCCTTCTGTCTGATCAAGGCATTATGGATGTATTTGTTTCCAAATTGAAATTGACTCAACCTATTGCGTCGCCTTGGGGAGAATCTTTTGCTACGAAATGGAGATCTTTGGCCGAAGTTGCTGGGCGTGTTGTTCATGAAGTCAGAATTGTTTTGGTTGGAAAGTATACTCATTTGCAAGATTCATACATTTCCGTAGTGAAATCGCTTCAACATGCTGCAATTGCTGCAAATAGAAAATTGGATCTAGAATGGGTAGAAGCAGAGGATTTGGAACCAGAAATGAAGAACAAGTCACCTCTACGTTATCACCAAGCATGGAAGTTGCTTTGTTCTGGAAATGGTATTCTGGTTCCAGGTGGATTCGGAGAACGTGGAATGGAAGGTAAAATCATTGCTGCACAGTGGGCAAGAGAAAATAAGATTCCTTATTTGGGTATTTGTCTTGGTTTACAAGCAGCAGTGATTGAATTTGCCAGAAATGTGTGTGGAATCAAAGGTGAGATCATTTCGAAATAGTTCTAAAACTTTTTTTTAGACGCATGCTCTGAAGAATTCGATCCAGAGAAATCAAAACCCAATGTCGTTGTTTTCATGCCTGAAGTTTCAAAAACCCATATGGGAGGCACTATGCGCTTGGGTTCTCGTCCTACAGAATTCGTTACTCAACACCAATCCTTGTCAATCGCAAAGAAACTGTACAATAATGAGTCTGTTATCCATGAGAGACATAGACACAGATATGAAGTTAATCGCGAGTATGTTCCTAAACTCGAATCGAAAGGATTGCTATTTGTCGGACAAGACGAAAACAAGGAAAGAATGGAGATTTTAGAATTACAGAACCATCCATTCTTTGTGGCGACACAGTATCATCCAGAGTATAAATCCCGCCCTCTGAAACCATCACCTCCATTCCTAGGATTCGTTCTAGCATCATCAGGACAACTCCAAGAATACTTGAACGATAAATCATCAGCTGATGTAGCACCAGCATTTCCCAAGCTGACAATAAAATCAGGGTAAAGAGGGGGAGAAGTAGCTGCTGCACATGATCAATAGACGATTTAGTCGGAAATAAGTTTAGATTTTTTTTGTTGAATCTCTCAAGTGATCTCGCGCGGGAGCAATCTCTAATAATGACTTCAACCACTCTGAACAATAAGGAACCTCAGAATACTAAAAGAACAACACAACAGAATGATTATATTAAATTAATATCATCAGATGGATTTGAATTCCAAATATCAAAACCCGTAGCAGTGGAGAGTCCCTTCATAAAAGACATTCTAAGCAGCCCAGGTAAGAAGAAGATTCTAATTTATAATCTTTAGCTACATTCATTGAGAATAAACACAATGAAATACACTTGAGAGAAATTAACGCTGTGATTTTAGAAAAAGCTATCCAATATCTTTACTATAAAAACAAATACAATGAAAGTAATGATGATGATGATGATATTCCACACTTCATAATTGAACCAGAAATAGCAGTTGAGTTATTAATGGCCTCTAATTTCCTGGGAATTTAATAGAATTCTTCTTCTTCTTCTTCTTCTTCTTTTTTTCCAACAATCAATCAATCAGAAGATGCCTTCACTAAAAGACGAATTTCTGGATCCAAAATTTAATCCAACAAAATTGACGATAAACGAACTGAAANTCCACACTTCATAATTGAACCAGAAATAGCAGTTGAGTTATTAATGGCCTCTAATTTCCTGGGAATTTAATAGAATTTTTCTTCTTCTTCTTCTTTTTTTCCAACAATCAATCAATCAATCAATCAATCAATCAGAAGATGCCTTCACTAAAAGACGAATTTCTGGATCCAAAATTTAATCCAACAAAATTGACGATAAACGAACTGAAATCCGCCTTATCCGAAGCAGGTAAATTCTTCTTCTTCTTTTTCTTCAAAAGATTTACTTTTTAAGGAGTGGATTTACCTATGAAACAGGAAAAGAAGAATTTCTATTTAAATTTATTCCAACAGGAAATTATAGAGAAACCACAAAAGATTAAAGAATTGATTAGAAGTAAGACACCATCCTCAGCAGGAATTATAAAAGTTGGAAAAGAAGAAGTGGAAGAGACTCCTGTAAAGAAAAGACAACCGAGTCAAAGAAGAACAAGAAAATCTTCAACAACAACAACGACAACAAGAAAGAAATCAAAGAGTCCATCTTCTAAAGCAGNATTATAGAGAAACCACAAAAGATTAAAGAATTGATTAGAAGTAAGACACCATCCTCAGCAGGAATTATAAAAGTTGGAAAAGAAGAAGTGGAAGAAGTAGAGACTCCTGTAAAGAAAAGACAACCGAGTCAAAGAAGAACAAGAAAATCTTCAACAACAACAACAACAACAACAAGAAAGAAATCAAAGAGTCCATCTTCTAAAGCAGCAGCAGCAGCAGAAGAAATTGATTTAATTGATGACGTCATTTTATTAGAAGAAGAACAAAAGGAAATTGATTTGACTAAACGACAATCTTCTTCTTCTTCTTCTTCTTCTTCTTCAAAGAAATTAATGGACACACCGACAAGACAGAAATTCTTTTTGGATATGCCTGTGTTAAAGTACAGAGATGCAGATTCTGTTTTATCATCGCATCATCATCATCATAACAGCAGCAGCAGCAGTAGTAGTAGTAGCAGAGATTCTTTAAGGAAATTATTTATGGATTTTTTAAAGTATTCTTTTATTCTATTGGTTGTTTGTGTTTTATTATTCAGTGTAAATTATTCTTCAAGTTACAAAAGTTTACCATATTGTACTGATACATCTTCTAATGATGAAACAATTTTATTCGGTTGGGCTTATCCTCTGCCAAAGTGTAAGCCTTGTCCTCAGAATGCTTTGTGCTCTGATTATGAATTTGTTCAGTGTAATGAAGGATACTTGAAGAAGGAATCTTTACTCTTTGGTTCAATTCAGTGTGTACCAGATTTAGAAAAGACTAGGAATCTTGAAATGTTACAGAATCAGATTAAAAAGACTATTGACATTCATGCAGGATTGGTTGCCTGTGGAGATTTAGTTGATGAATCTTTTATTTCTGAGTATAAAATGAAGGAATTAATGAAGAATTATTATTNATTAAAAAGACTATTGACATTCATGCAGGATTGGTTGCTTGTGGAGATTTAGTTGATGAATCTTTTATTTCTGAGTATAAAATGAAGGAATTAATGAAGAATTATTATATTACTAAATGGGATAATGCCTTGTTTGAAAGTTATTGGAATCAAATTGTATCAAAAGATTCAAGAATGCGTAATCATGTCAAGGATAGATTCTACTCTTTTGATCCTGTGTATCCAACTGTTTGTCGCATGCTGATGTTGTTTGGTAATTTGTATAATGAATACAAGATGTATTTGGTGTATACTGCTGTAATATTAGTTGGTATTCTAGGTCTTGTATCCTATATTCAACGTAATCTCTCTTTCTTCTTGTGTTTATCTGACATTTATTTAGAAAAGATCAAGTATAATCAGGATATGGAAATGTATGTTGGGTCTGTGGTGGAGATATTGCAGAAACAGGATGCTGATTATATGCAGGGAAGGAGTCCTATTGCAGGGATACCGTGTGAACAGTTGAGGGATTATTTATTGGCAAAGATTAAATCGAAAGCACGCAGGGATAAATTGTGGAAAGATATAGAGAGGCAAGTACTGGAACTATCATCAGTAACTACATGTGCTGTTTTGATTCGTGGGGAACAATTTGATGCATTACAGTATGTAGGGTTTGTGAGGAAGGAAGACTGAAAAGTAATAAATATTTTTTTTTGCAACAAATTGAAATTGTTTTGCTGTTTCAGAATGCCACCGAAGCGAGTTCCTGTTCCATACAAGGCAAGCCATTCTTTTTTATGGAGACAAGGACTTACATTTAAGGGAGGCACAGCACAGAGTACAAATGTCATGCCGGGTCAGAGCGATAGTCGTTGGGGCACTCTGGAATTCAGATTCTATTATTTCTGTATCTTTTTGCTGGCAGTATTCATAATTCCACGCATTCTTGAATTTAGTGATGGTAATAACTTTTTACAATTCCGGTCACTTCTCACTGTTTAAGAGTCGAATAGGAACTTCCAAAAGTATTCTTACAGACTGAAACAAGGCTGGTTTCCTCCACAGAATCCTCGCTTGGTTGATAATTCTGATAAGCAGTATGCTGGATTCAGGGATAATGTTCCTGTTTTGATACCTCTGGCTGTAATTCATATAATTCTATGTTCTGCAGTATTCAAAAGGCTGAATTTATGGTATTTGTATTCGATGGTATTCTCTGTAGTAACGCTTGGGGCATTGCATGGATCTTCTTTAATTAAAATATTGGTCATCATTTCAATTAATTATGTCATGACAAGGAACTTAAAGTTAATGGGTTTGGCTGAAGGTGTAAAGTTACCTCTACTTGGAAAAGTTCGGTTTGATATTCTTTTGATTTGGGTATTCTGTCTTGGTATTCTTTTTGTTAATGAATTCTATGATGGTTACTCTTTTCATTCCCTCTTGTCTATTATAGGGCTAGGACAATTGGGGTCTTGGTTAGATCAGTACAAAGGCTTAGTTCCAAGATGGAAAGTTCATTTTAATTTAATGGTTCTGAGAATGATCAGTTTCAGTTGTGATTATTTATGGTCTGCGCCAGAGTTGACACCTTCATCGTCTTTATCGCCAAAACGTGAAGTTAAACTGGAAATTCCTACTCAAAAGGATTTAGAGGATGACAGGGCTAGAGAACAGACTCCTTTAGATGCTTCGTTTTACGATTATTTTCATTACTTGATTTACTGTCTTTATATTCCTCTGTACTTGGCTGGCCCGATAATCTCGTATAATTCTTTCTACTCGCAGATTCTAAGTCCAAAGCCATCATTATTCAGTCAAAATATTTCCTTTATTCCATCGCGTAAAGTGCTCTCTTACATTTTGAGATGGTTTGCAGCGTTTTTACTCATGGAACTAATGATGCACTACATCTATGTGGTTTCAATGAGTAAAGAAAAGCGTAATGTTTGGGGTGATTTCACTGTAGTTGAAGTTGCAATGTATGCGTATTTCAATTTGAAGTTTATATGGCTAAAGGTTTGTTTTCCTCCGAATTGAAATAACAATCTTTTTTTAGCTACTCGTAATATGGAGATTCTTTAGAAGTTGGGCTCTTGCTGATGGTATAGAAACTTACGAGAATATGGCAAGATGTATGTCAAACAATTATTCTCCTTCAGGCTTCTGGCGAGAATGGCATCGAAGTTTCTACAAGTGGATTCTACGTTACATGTACATTCCTCTGGGTGGATCCAAGAACAGAATTGTAAATTCTTTTGCAATCTTCTCTTTTGTTGCTATTTGGCATGATATTGAACTTAGACTGTTGTTATGGGGATGGCTTATACCTTTGTTCATTATCCCTGAAATTCTCTTTGAGCATTTGGCTATTAAAACGGTAAGCTTTGTAATTAGTGCTAACTTTTAAGTTTGGTAAATGGAAGTATTTTAGATTTCTCGCTGCATTTGGTGGTAGTATTAATGTGCTTTTTATGATCATTCTGAACTTGGTTGGTTTCACTGATGGTTCATTGGATTTCATACAGACTTATTTGACTCTCAGCAGTAAGATTGTTCTCATGGAATTTAAATTTTAGACTTGCCATTCTTCCTTTGTGTCCTTGGCATAATTTATGTATTCGTTCAAATCATGTTTGAAGTCAGAGAGGATGAAAAAAGAAATAGTACAAAGACAAAATACTCAGATTGAAAATTCATTCATTTAATTAAACCAGATTATCCTCGCTTTTTGGTGAAATTGGACTATCCATTTCTTGTTCCTCCGGCTTGTGAGACTGTCTCGACATACTACGAGAATGAGCCAAAGACCAATCGATACTGCTTCTCCTAACAACATTCATTTGCGGTGGAAGCCATAAACTCTTCATCTTTTCTCCGATAACAGGATTCTCGTACTTCGAATAAGGAGGTACATTGTAATAGTACTCCTTTACGTTCTCCTCATTCAAAGCATTCTGGTCTTCATTGAAAACAGCAACTCTAGACAAGGAAGCATTGGCAGATACAGGACTCTTTGCGTCGCTCTTCAAATTCAATCTCTTTCCTGGGGAGACAATTCCAGTTAGTTTCTGCAAAGATTTGAAAGATGTTCTTGCATTCAAATTCTGAGGAAGAATCGCATCGTCACTCTCAACCTCATAATCATCAAAAGCAGCACGGTTAAACTCCATCAATGGCAAGAACTGAGTTCTTGGGAAAACAGCTACCTTAGTGGAGTACCAAACATACGCAGTGAAGAACAACAATGGAACAATGAATATGGAAGGCCCGACAGCTCCAAGCAACGACAATTGACCCAACATAGTTAGCTGAAAGATGACAAGACCAGTAATAATGAACCCGAATATAGATCTGTAGAAAATACCTCCACTTTCATAAGCAGGAAAGTTCACGTAAAGCAACTGGTATTTGAAGCCAAAATATTGCAAAAAGAAATAAATGCAAGCAAACACAGAAATCAAAGGAGCAATACAAGAGTACGCAATCGCAGTGACAAGAATAAGACAGACTGGTGGGATGCTAGTGTGGTAGCTGAATGCATCCGGCTTGAAAAAGTCAGCTTGTTGTCTTGGTGTCTTGTACAGAATTTTTCTCAGCGAATAGAAGATCAAACGACCAATTTGCAGTAAAGCAAATGCAAAATCAGCACATGATAGAATAACATAGTAGATAAAGAAGTTTGCATTCTGAGGCAGTTGTGTAGATAGAATAGAAACAATTGCTGTAGGATTCTCAATAATTTCTTGAGCAGACTTGATAGCAGTACCTCCCAAAGTAAACACAAGCAGAACGTTGAAGAGAATGAAAACAAAATACTTGTTCGTTGTTCTTCTTTCCCATTCGCTCATGGAAATGGGCTTTTCAACAGAAGTAAAAAGACCAAGGACAACTGGAGACAAAGACATCAAGACTGAAGTCAAAACAGTAGGAACCACGCTGACCAACAAACTCTTCACGAACGGATTACTTTCCAAGAACTGCGCCAAAGCCGGTGATGCTGCAGAAATTTGTTGAATGCTTGTCAAGGAAACAATAAAGGCGACGGGGATCAAATAGAACAAAGTCAAAACAAATGCGCCAATATTAGATACCGCTTTCGCAATTGAGCTTGCCAAATAAGGAACATCCAAATTTTCCCAGAAAACTTCTCTTGGCTCTGGTGCAAGTTCAGTACTATAAGCCAGTTCATCAGTGCTGATGTAAGATTGTGCAACAATATGCGCACTCTTCGCATCTTCGTAAGTAACAAATGCAGTTCGTGTGGCTTGCTGATCAGACATGTAGTCACGTTTTCTCTCTTCAAGTCGATGCTTCAATACACTACACTTGGTAGCATAATAGTTTAGTGCATTTACTTCTTTTCCAACGCAAGGGATCCTTCCCAATCTGGTTTTCGGAACATACTTTGGGTTAATAGAAGAGATAATTGCTGGATTTTCATCAATTAACTCCCACAAGCTCTTTGTTCTATCAACAGACATCTCAAAAAAGTCTTCCTTCTTCTTGTACAACTCGTCCAACTTAACAAGCTCGGACTCGTAACAGCGCAGATACTTTTCATACTCATCAGACATTTCTTTCAATTTTTCATACTTCTGATACACTTTACAATCCACAACTTGCCCAACTTGTAAGTTCTTGAAGAAGTTCTCCATTTTGGCATCGTCTCGATCTTCTGGAGGAATGTTTCTAACAACAACTGTTCTTGCAGTCAAATTGTGACTCTCAGCTTGTCTTAGGAAATGTCTGTAGCGATACTTCTTGTATGTGTGGTTCATCTTCTTTATCAGATAGTAGATCAAGAACGATACGACCCATGCAAACACAGAATGTGCCCAAAACTTTGGGCTGCCACGCAAAACATTGCCAATGTTCAGGCTATTCAAACCCTCTTGCCCACCGCCACCAGTTGCATTAATAGGAATCAGAATTACCAAACTTAAGAATGCCAAAATTGCGTAAGTAGCACAGCAGTACCACAGGAACATAATAAACACGGCAGCATCAGCACCAATCTTCTCGTCAAGCGAAGCGGTGCTCACCTTCCATACAGAAGAGAACCAAGAGAACGCTTTAATTCCCGGGCTTTCAAGAGGACAGCTAAAATATTAGGGCACGCATAGCAGACTAATTAAATTACTTTTTGCGAAATTTAGCATTAGGATAGTAAATGGTTGATCTGGTATGGCGAAGAATTTCAAAGGCAGTCAAAAGGACAATAATTGTGGCTGCCGTGACACCAATTTGTGTAGCCAGGCCGTAGAAATCTCCTGGTGGTTGCTCCAAATCTGACATAAGCGTTTGAAAATGGTGGGATCGTCAAATTGAGATCGACAGTTCGAAAATTGAATACACGAGACAAGATGTCATAATTTAGTAATACTAAATACCTAGCAACACGTGGGCTTTGTTGGAGAGTCTCTGAATCTTCCAAAGAGCAACGATCCCAATGCGAAACCAAGAGGAACTGCCAAAAACAACCAGACGTTGAAAGTCATAGCGATAAGCATCAAACTGTAAGACAAGATAGTCTCAATAAATTGAAAGATCGATCTGGTTACTTCAATAGACCAAAAGAACTTGTACTTTCTGTAAGAGTTTGATCCAGTTTCGAACAAGAACACTCTTCTCTTAAACCCAGGAATGGTCAAGAAGCGAGTTTCTTGGCTTGCTTCAGAGCTAGAATTATCTTCAATATTTCCAGCAACAGTTACAGACCACTCGTATTCTAATCTCATGCGGATAGTAACAAGTAACTGATATACAATAGCCATTGCAATGATGGCCAAGAAACTGAACCAATACTGTAAATCATTAGTAGGAACCCAGTCTTTGAACAAAATGTAGTCCTTCAAACCAAAATGAAAGTACATTCTCATAACTGGAGGATCATCGACATTCAACTCGCAATAATCTTTGGAGAATGAAGTCTGTGTGAACGATTTGTCCGAGCACATAGCCTTCCATTCACCACAAGAAGCCATTTCAGGCATAGATTTGCAAAGCTTAGAATACTGCATCAAATAATCTAAACTTGAACATTTAACACCTCCCTTTGGGCACTCTTCCATGAAATGAGAATCACAAATTTCTTTGATGGCTTTGGAAGTACCAGAGGTTGTTGGCAACGAAGCCTGGAATTTGAATTCTGAACATTGAGGAACTTTGGAACCAGCAGCGCACATGGTCTTGTATGACTTGCAGCCTTGCATGCCCATCATTCTATCTCCAACACACAAGTCAGTCAGCAATTGCATCGGAGCACAAACACCTTCTGAAATTCCATTTTCGCTGCATTTAATTCTCAAGGAACAGCCAGGCATACAAGGCATGTCTTCACAAAGAGAATCAAGATCTTGGCTAATAGCGCTTTCAGGATAAATGAAATCTTTGCATTGTTCATTTGTACTATTCAAAACGCAATCAACAACACCAGGATCCGGTTCGTTTGCTGAAAGACAATATTCTGAAGCAAACGGAAGATTCAAGAACTCTTGATCACGGCAAAGCGATTCCCAAGATGAGCAAGAAGGACTGTTAGGCGATCTTTTGCAAAGTCCAGCATACAAAACAAGATACTCAGATTCATAACATTTCAAACCGTTCTTTGGACAAAGCGCCTCATCAGTCTTAGAGTCAGCACACATGCGCTTAATCTCAGTAGAGCTTGTCGATGTTGTTGGCAAAGATTTCTGGAAAGGAAACTTTGAACATTGCAATACTTGTGATGTGCCTTTACACAATTCATTATAGTTACCACAACCATCCATGCCACTCATTGCATCTCCTTTACACAAATCCGTTAACAAAGTCATCGGAGCACAGTAACCAGTTGAGATACCAGATGATTTACAGCTTGACCTTAATGAACAGGCAGGCATACATGGCATATCCTCACACAAAGAGTCTAGATCCTTTAATATATCTGCTTCAGGATAAACATAATCACGACAAGCAGGGTTGCTACTGTCATTTATACAATCGGTAGTAACCAAATTGAACCCTCCTATCTTTCTATCTCCACCACAAACATCTGTTAGATCAGGAATACTTTTGCACATTTCAGACCAACGAGAACATTCTGAAGAACCCGAATGAGCTTTGCAGATATCAGAGTAAATCTTCAGATAATTACAAGAACGCGGTTTGTCTAAATCACATGAGCCACATTGAGCCGTCCGCGTTTCCTCAGAAGAACAAAGCGCTTTAGTCAATGGGCGCACTTCACGAGTGGTAACAACACCGGGCATCGATGGATGCGTCTTGCAAAATTCAATTGGAGAGCCTTCAGCACACAACTTAACAAACATTCTGCAACCACGCATTCCACCCATTCTATCAGCAAGGCAAATATCATTCAACAAGGAAATAGGATGACAGTATCCATCAGTTCTACCAGCAGCGCCACATGACTGACTTAAGCTACAGCCAGGCATCCATGGCATCGAATCGCAAACATCGTCCAAGTCTTCTTGAACTCTTTCTAAAGGATACTCTACATGTTCACAGCCCAGGATGAACGGGTCAATAGCACATTCCTCCAAAGAAACCGAAGCAACAACGGAATAAGTGCTTAAAAGCAAAGTTAACACATAAATGCTCAACATTGCACAAAGAAATCAGCTTGTCGAATCAAGCCACCGTCTCGAACCTTCGGTTACAACCGGTGAATTACGTTTAAGTATCCTTTTACAATAATCATAAATGGTAAAAATGGTTTTCTTAGTGGAACTGCGTGAGGAACGGAGCTAATCTTTTTCCTGATTTGAGTATGCAACTAAAGAATTTGTTACTGAAGACAGCAATGGATTTTGTTCCTACGCACGGATGGACATCACGGTCGATTAGAGAAGCAGCAAAGAGTTTATCTGCGCCAACTGTGACGAGTGGCTTATTTCCGTTAAAAGGGATGGAATTGATCGATCACTATTCACGGCAAGTTGAACAAGAATGTCGTGATAGAACAGAACTCTATTCGCCAGACTTTTATGTCAATGTTGCTGCGCTACTTAAAGAAAGACTACATGCATTGGAGCCAAAGAAGGAATTGTGGAAACTTGCCCTTGAGGAAATGTCGAAAGCACAGAATTTGCGATTTGGCGTGGATAATCTGCTGAGGAGCGCTGATGAATTCTGTTATCTTGCAGGAGATCGTTCTTTTGATGTAATAGTTATTACGACTTCGTATTTATATTTGCTAGTTTACATATCATGCAAGAAGAGCTGCGATTGCTGGTGTGATTTCCAGCACAGACTTATACTTTGTTAACGATATCAGCAGAGAAAGTTTAGCATCTTACAAGTTTCTTGAAAGACTAATTGATCGTGTCAAGCAAACGGAAAGATCTGGTCAGGTATTCGAACAACTCGCGAAAACTGTAACAAACTCTATCAGGAACTTGGCATAAACATAAACCTTCTATTTTACAAAACCATTACATTTTTGGAGCCTCCTTCTGATTCTTGTTAACAAACTTTTTCAAGTCGTCATCCATGTAATATGGTTTTGCAGAAGAACCGTCGTTTCTTTCTGAGTCCTCGCAAAAACACAAGAAGATAGTTTGGACAGCCATATCAAAAACAGAAGTAAATACAGAAGCGATAACGTATGAGAATAAAGCGATCAATGCCAAAGGAACTGCCCAAAATCTTCCTGCGGTTGATGTTCCTTCGGATCCTATTGGGTTCTGAAGCATGGCAGCACCGATCATTGTGGTCGAGACAGTAATTGCGATTTTAGCCAGGAAAAACAAGAAATCACTCACCTTGTCAACAACCATAACTCTAAAAATTAGAATCGCAAACTCGAATTGTTACCTGACTGCATTTCTGACAAGAAGAGTGAAAGCGACCTTACTTGCTTCACAGAAACTATAGCCATACACAGCAATTTCAATGTAAGCATTCTTGTTTATGAACTTCAAAAATCTTTCCAAACACAAGAAGCAGCATTGCAAACAAGAGAGTAAATACTGAGCAAACTTGTTTTCCTTACTTCTCTTCAACTGATACTGCATGTAAGTCAGGACAGCTCTTATAGTCTGGATTATCGCAATAATCAAAGAACCAAAAGCCATAGATCCCAAATGATACCTTAATGTTCTCCATAAAGCAGTCATAACAGGTCTAGGTGCCATCTTAGACTTATCCATGGTCCAATACCATGCAGCAACGGATCCCGCAATGGAACATTGAGCGATTGCTAACAAAAAGTTATAAGACCAGAAGAACCAGAAAGCCTGATAAATAGTCAAATAGTTGAAAACTGTGTTTGGTTCAAAGTCTTGTCCTGCAGTGGAGTTTGCGTAAACTTGAACTTTGCTCGTGACGTTAGAGCCAGAGGTAGCCAACATAATCCAAATGTAGATGGTCCAAGCAGCCAAGCCAACAATAAGAACATACTTCACAATAGGCAAGATAAAGATCATTGGCATCTTTCTCAAAGCCTTTGCGGTCTCTTCGATTATCTCGATGGCTAGATTGATTCTGCTTCTCAAAGCAATCGTCAACAACATAATGCCAACTGTGATAACAGCCATGATGATGCTAAGTGCTAATAACATTTGCTCATTGTAATTTGCTGTATCAACAGAGGCGGTTTCAGCGGTTACTGCATTTTCAGTTTTGTATCCAGACCATAAAGAGAATATATATGCAGTGAATGCGATACTCAAAATGTTGACTAAACCCAGAGTGATCCATACCATGACTCTGGCAAACAACTGAATCGCATACAACCATACGAAAGAAAGACCAAAAGCAATTGCCGTGCAACTAAACGTTAATCAAATAAGCCATTAATCTTACACTAATATAGTTGACCAACTATCATAAACATCACTAAATATCTCCTCTGCTACGTTTCCGGACTTCTGAACCATACCAATGGTGTTCTTGATCGCAGTCTTGTTTGATTCAGACACGGTGTAGTTCAACTTTGATATGTCAGGAATACAACGGAACATCAATGGGAACGAAGCATATGTGAAAGTACAGTTCTTCGTTCTCAATTCGTTCAACTGTTGCAAGGTCTCAATCATAGACAAGTTACCAGATGAGATGTTTGGTACAGGAACATCGTAAGGACAGATTACATCAAAAGTGGTGTTTGGGCAAGATGAAACACACTTTCTGTAAGAATACGGATCTGTAGGATCAAACAAGTATTGATACTTTGCATCTTTCAAATCTCTTCCGCCTTGATTGAACACACCACACAAGTTTCCTTCAGAATCGTTACCATATCTCAAACGATCTACGTTTCCTTCTTGAATAGCCAACGAGGCAACTATGATCATACCTATCCAACTAATTACGAACAATATCAACATGATCACATCTCTGCATCTTCTTCCTTCTTGAGGACCAGGTTCACTTTTGTATTCCGGAACCTTCATAACTTCAGCGTTTTGCTTCTCAGGCGCATTATTGGTCTTTTGCACCTCATTATCATCAAGAGTAGGATAAATGCTGCTCATTCTGCACAGGAAAAGCTGTTGCTAGCGTATTGCTGAAACCTCTGCTAAAAATAGATTTCCTCGCGAAACCTCTATTTAACGCATTTTTATACTCACAATGCATAAAATTTATTTCATTAGAGGGCTACAAGGGCACCTCTACCGTTGTAACCATTGAATATACGTTTATTTTTGAATTGTCTTTAATCTCCCAGGCTCATCTTTCTATCCTCCTTATTGGACATTTGCACTCCATTCTCTGGATTGTTATTCTCATTGGTACCGCATATATGCTGCTTCAGACCCTTTCCAAAATTCTTGAAGCACATTATTGCAACTATCAATGTAAATATCACGGCAAGTAAACTCAGAACAGCTACGAAACAATTTAAACAAATCGAAGATCAACTTACCAAAGAAGGTCAAGAATCTCCTTGAGAATTTGTACTTGATTTCTTGGGATGGCTCGTACATTCTGATAATCTTGAACAGAAAATAAGCGATTGTTAAGAGACAAGCAAAAATGAAAGAACTCATAACTGCGACATTTTCCCGCCTTACACCATAAACGGCTAAAGCGATAACTGCGACCGTAGCAAATATAGCAAAGATCGTCAGGCCAAATTCTGGATCGTTCGGATTCAGCACCAGAACCAAGAATTGAATAGAGAAGGAAAAGAAGAAAAAGAAGTCCAACTTGAGAATCATAAGAAAGATCTGATACGTTCTGTACATGTCTAAAGAAGTCAGTATCATCAACATCGTCCCAAATTACTCTTCATTTCAGGATCAGCTCCAATCTTCTTGTAGATTTTCCATCCAAACTCCAAATATAACTTATATGCCAAGTAACAATAGATCAACTGAAAGACACCGATAATGGCTATGATCGAGATCAGTAGCGGTGCGATACTGGGCGCATTAGTCAGAGCCTTCTGAAGTTCCGGAAAGTCTGCAGCCTTCAGATACACATCTGACAACTGATTATACTGAAATATCGAATACGCAAAGCAACAGGCATTGAACAAGACAAATCCGATGATCTGAATAGTATTTTGATGTAGAACCTTCAATTGCAAACGTTAAGCATGCGACGTCAAAAGCCATGATTTACCGCATCAAAGACTAATACAACCTGAAACAGCTGTGACATAAGGAATATAAATAAGTACACAGGGATTCCCTCAGCTGGAGTGCCTTTGAGCACAGAGCTCAAGGGCAAAAAGATAGAGGCTATAACACTCTCAAGAGCAACGATAACAATCATCTCCACTACCACACAGATCAAAGTGGCCTTTCCAACTGTGCTCGTCGGCATGGACTGAGTATGTTAAGCTATTCAATGCCGTATATCGGAAATTACTTTGAAGAGCTGCTGGATCTTTTCCATTGGGACGTTGCCACTGATTAACAGGAAACAATCTTGCGACCAGACGTTCTGAAACTGAGCTAAAAATATCCACACCATATCTTAGGCCATCGAGAATTTGTAGATTTATAGTTAGATATATTATGAATTAAGATCTCAACGTGATATTTGAAATAGTTTATCTTGCTGCGACTATTACGGCACATTGCCAGCGATAAATCAAGTGCCTTCAACGAGATCTTGCAATAAGTTATAAGGGCTATCGTGATCTATTCATTCTGATATGTTCCAAAATAGACCCTACCGTGCTTTGCGCTGAAGGCTGTCGTGCTTTTACAGTCTCTCGATATTTTTCTTGAAACAGACACAGATGGAACAATTATCGTCGAATCTACCAGGTTATCATTTAAAGCCTTCCTTAGCTGAGCAATTATAGCTTGGGCAATATCAAAGCCCGATGGTCATGGAGATGACGGTGGTAATTTGGATAATCAGCAGCTGCAGAAGGAACAGCTTCAGCAGCAAATCTCAAATCCAAGCGACACCGCTTATCATGGACTCTCGAAATATATTGAATCGTTACTAAATACGCCTGTTAAAGAATCTACGGCTGCTCAGGTTGGGACAACAATTGACGCAAGCCAAAAGGTTCACTATCATTTAATACGGCATCGATCAAGAGTACTTTGCACTTTACTTCATCAAACATAATTATTCCGCTCATGTAGAATAGTAAGATTATAACAGGACAAAGCGGCCTTAAAAAGAAACTTGCGGAATATCAGGCGAGGGAGATTTTGAAGGGTATTTATCGCGGTATCATAATTGTGTCTAAAACCGTTGTAGACAAACGATTCAGTCGAGGCAGGACTTTGGACAAATTGAAAGACTTGAAAATATCTCTAACTGTTTATCTTAATCCATCACATTTCAAGATAAGCGGCTACGATGAAGTTCTTGGTTATCACGGTCCCATGAAACGGTTCTTGCAGTATATCAGCGATGAAGTCCTTGTTCCAGAGGTCATGGACCTTCTTGACGAGTCTTCTTGTACTTTTTATGATGGTGGTATAGTTGTTGAAGTTCACGATAGAAGAAGTCATGTTCGAACATCATCATTTGCAGCTCATGTGAGCACACCACTTGATGCAACTTTCTCAGCAGCTCCTCAGCATTATGATGTGTATCGAGTCTTTTTGAAGCCTACATCGTCTTCTTTACTCAGGGATATAGATAATATAAGGTCAAAAAATGAAGGGATGGTTTCGGATTTGGATCTCCTAGAAATGGAGTCAAAGATTTTAGTAAGTATTATCATTAGCGTTTCTAATTTTCAAGTTGGCAACACAAGACAAGTTATGCTTGGATCCATCACCGCAGGTTGGTCGAGTTGCAAGCGTTATAGAGTATAACCGGCTGAAATTCAACAAGAGAGTGAAAAAGAAACACTCAAGCATAACGGACAGAGGCAAAAATGATTCCCACGACGGCTCTGTACAAGATGTTCTTTTCAACATGATTCCAGGAGACGATAAGAGAGAAGTTCACGCTACTTTCGAAAAAGTTTCCTTCGTTGAAGAGTGGCGGGCGAATAATAGTGCCCGAAGTGCTGCACCTTCTGTTTCGATGAACGGCGAGACTGCAAACCAAACTGCACTAGAAGGAAAACAGCTTGTTAGAACGCTCAAATTTACAAAGAAACTCAAAGGCTCAGACGTTACGATATACACCACGATAACCATCTACATATTCAACTCGGGTTCGTTCGAAGTCAATTTCAAATACGGAACAGTACAAGACACTTCAATCAACGGAAGGAACATGAAGTTTAAATTAGAAGATGTTGCAACGGTAGATCAGTACATTAGAAGTCTATTGAATTATTACACAAAATGTGAGCAGCACCAATTAGTGAGTGATGTCAAGACTCCCGTGGATTCTTCGGTTCTTAATCAAAACTCTCTCACAGCCAAGGGAAAAGGCACCTCACACGCTTCTCAGCCTTTTATGTCACAGAATCAGATAAATCCTTCACATGATGCAACGATGCTCTTACAACAATTGTCCAAACAAACTGGAGTTTTACCGGGACCTAAAATTGATGTTCCTGGTTCTTTGAATAATGCCTCTGATTTACAGGCAATGTTATCAAACCTTCAAACGTCACAATCCGATAATCCCATGGTGGTTCGACAAGCAGGAATTCAGAACAATCTCATTCATCAAAGACTTCAAAATGTAGAACAGCAACTTAGCAAACAGGCACCAGGATCTTCATCTGCTCCTGTATCACAGAGTCCTTTAGATAAGCAGTTTGGTGCAAGTGCAGCTTCGTTGAGTGGTTCCCATCTAGGTCAATCTCTTGGTGTTTCTCCTGGCAATTTCCCGATGAATATGCGACCTCCTCAGAGTGCTCAATGTAATTTTAACTTATTTAAAGTTAATTTATTCGTAGTCGATGTGATACGGCAGCTATTGAAACTGGAATACGATCAAGTCCCAGAACCTTATAAAGGCATTTACAATCAGTTAATGGCAGAAATGAAGAAACGAAAGCTCCAAGCACAACAACAAATGCCCCAAAATACACATGGTAATCAGAATATTTCTATGGATTTGGCACAGATGATGTCGCAGCAGCAACCACAGAAGCTTATGGGGCAACAAGGTATAATACGGCCTACGTCAAATCCACCACAGACAACAATTAACCCGAATGTGGTATTCGCACCCATGACAAACCAAGCAAGAGTGTCACAACAAGGAAACCCTGTAATGCAACCTAATATGCTGCAGAATTTGATGTCAAGTCAATCCTCAAATGCGTTTCAACAAGCAGCTGCGATGAAACAGATGAGTACTGCAAACATGCGGCTGAGTTTACCTCCAAATGCGTTTCCTAGCAATGCCCAAGACTCGAATGCGCAGGCTTCTCGCCTTGGTATGCAACAGGCGATGTTGGCAGGTTTAGCGCGTCAACATCCGAATTTATCAACAAGCCAAATCAATCTTCAGTTAGTTCGCATGCAGCAACAACAACAACAACAACAACAACAACAACAACAACAGCAACAGCATCAGAATCAACAGCAAAAATATCAGGATCCTAATTACATGCCTCCCCAATAAAGCATACTACAAACAAATCTATTGAAACGCTACAGTCACTGCTTTACTTTGTTCAAGTTCACGCAATCATCGCAGTTCCTGACCTTTCGCACTCGAGCTTTCTTCCGCTCCAAACGCCACTTACAATTCATACCGGGTATCAATAGTTTTCCGCATTGTCCGCACACGCTTTTCCGTATATTTGGTGATCTAACAATTGTCAAATGGCGTTAAAAGTTCGGCTTACGTTCGCGATACCGTTCTTTTGGCAGTAGAATGGAGTTGGTGTAAAACATGCTCCTCCACTATCTTTAATTTCGATCCAGCAGCGGTATTTTCTTTACAAATTGTTATTTCCAGTTGTGCCGCGATATCGTATAGAAAACTAATACGGTTTGATGCTCCTGTCATGTCGCGAAATCTATTCAGTAAACAACAGATCTGTGCAAATGTTTGAAACCATTGTAGCTCATATAAACCTTCTTAGTACAATGATTCTCAGATATTGCTGAACCCATTTTCAGTTTGCCAACCTTCCTGAAGTCAGTCTTCCTTCTATGAAGTTGATCTTTGCCAACATTTGCGGATTGAAGTTTAGCAAGTATGTTCTTTAGTTTTGAATCGAAAGTCGACAAAGCAAATGTATCCATGAACGCATTATATCGTGGCGTGCTTTGAATAGATTTCCATTTCTTCTTGTTACCGACTTCAATGTCTACAATAGACGAAGAAGCCGCAATAGTTAAAAATTCCTACAAATCTTCAGTCAACACATCAAGATCTTACCTTTGCAGCGGTCTTAGCCTCTTTGATAAACAAATTTTCCTTTGGTCTAGACAAGTTCGCCTTTGAAAATTCTGTCAAAGGATCTGGCTCTGTAAACTCTCTGAGGAAGTTGGACCAAACTTGATTTTGTCTGCTCTTTGCAGAGTGTCGAAGAAGAATATCGAGCTTGCTTGAAGAGACATTGTTTTCTTCTGAAGAGCTGGAAACATTAGAGGTGCTGCCTTTCTTGGGAGAGCCCTTATCTGCAAGAGAAGCCTGATTCTGCTGCTTAAGAGTTTCAACAGTGTTCTGTAGCTTGTCTAGAGCCTCTTTATATACAGCTTCCTGATTTTTCCATTTCTCATACATTGCTTCATACTTGTCGACCACGGCGGACTCCTTTCTTGCAATATCCATCTTCTTTTCTAACAATTCGATCTTCACTTGGGCTTGCTGTAACAACTCTTCTTTGACACGAGACTGCTTTTGATTTAATGTGACTTCTTCCTTCAGATTCACAATTTCGTTTTCCAGTGAAACTTGCTTTTGAGTCATATTCTCAGATTCATTCTTGAACTTTTCCCATGGCATGCGATACCGATTCTGGTCTGTTAAATCTTCAAGTCTAGCATTTTCCAAAAGATCGATACAGAGAGTATCGCGCAAGTCTTCTGAGTTTTCTTTGAGGAAATCTTTAGTTTTTGAAGACATGCTGTTTCCAAGAACGTCAAAAATTACATCATTTCTGTTCATGATAGTTGAACATAATGATTTGACGTCCATCTTCACTAAAGCTTCACTAGAATTGCATGATGCCATCAAATTATTTATACTCCTACTTAAAGACTTTATCGTATCGAAACAGTGAACAAACTCATCTTGAGCCAAGCTAGCTTGCAAAACCCACAAATAAGATGACACTTCTAATAAAAAGCTCTTGTAAACCTCATTAGATACAAAATCAGGCTCAAACATTTCCAAAGACAGGATCTCTCGAGCAAAAGACAGCATCTTGAAACATTCATCCAGAGACAATACCAAAAGACTATCTACTTTTTTACCAAGAATGTCATACTCCGCAACCAACTGTTTGTAATTGAGTCTTCCATTACAAGTAACAATATGCTCTTTCTGACATTGAAGGATCCTTATCATTGAGACAATTACAAGATCTTTCGAATTCCCTGTGAGTTGAGGACGCAACAAGTCAAGCT
This sequence comes from Amoeboaphelidium occidentale, assembly GCA_023515795.1. NCBI lineage: Eukaryota > Fungi > Aphelidiomycota > Aphelidea > Amoeboaphelidium > Amoeboaphelidium occidentale. The sequence continues at coordinate 19,059 of JALGPX010000053.1, read as the reverse complement.
TGAGAATTACCCTTCTTACTGACAAGTATGATTGTACCATGTCCAACTGACTAGCATAGACTTGCTGCGGTATGTAATGCTTCAAAATGTTCAGTTCATCCCTAGCGAGTTCGACATCAAGTTCCAGGATCTTGTTTAGTTCTTGGGCTTCCGTCAACTTTTGAGTAGCACTGTTGAACTTTGCGGCTAAATCAAGCATCTCTTGTTGCTTCTCTTCGTCAAACAAGGCACCACTCTTTTCTGCCTCCTTGGTCAAGTTTTCTATGGAAACTGTGACATTTTCTTTGTATTTTGCGATCAAAGTTTCTTGATCCTGCTGGTGCTTTTCCAAGACGTTAACTCTAGAAAGTAGTTCAGAGACTTCACGTTCCTTGTTTTCAATCTCCTGTCGAAGCTCGTTCTCAGTCTCCAAGTGACTCTCCTCAAGCTCTTCATTCAACAGTTTCAATGCCTCTAAATCGGCAACGGTATCCATCAAATCTTCATTCTCCTGAGTTAGTTTCAAATTCTTTTCTGTGAGCATCTCTACCATGTACGAATTGCTGCTCAAGTCATCAATCTGTACTTTCAAATCTTCGATTGCAGCAGCCTTATCCATTAAGTCAGCCCGTGAGCGCTTCAAATCCGCTCTGAGTTGTTCAAGGTTCTTTAATTCGATTTCATTATGTTTCAGCTTGTTATCTTGGAAGGCTACCGTGTCTCTGAGTTTTATAATGGCCTGTTTCAACTTTTCGACTTCCGCTGATGCCATCGAAGGATCAGTCGACTCTGTATGAGAACCCTGCCTCTCTTCTTCCGGAACAGACAACATTTCTGTCTCTTTTTCCTTTAAATCAGCCAACAACAGCTCGACACGTTCTTCGGCAACTTCCTTGTCCAGCGTTATCAATTCCACCGTCTCATTCAACTCGTCGCATTTCTCCTCTAATTCCAAGCGTCTACGTTCCTCATTTTGCAGTTTCATTCTCAAATCATGAATTTCCTTCGTAAGTTCGCTTATGCGCACAGTCTGGTGACTCTTGACTTGCGCAAATTCCTCCGAAACACTATCCAACTGTGTCTGTAAACGTTTCGCTTTGGACTCCGAATTTTGCACTGCCATCGATAATCTCTTGTTCTCGGTATCTAACGGGCCAGAAGACGAAGTACTTTCACGACGTGTGATCTCTTCTGTAGTAGTCACCGGAACATCTTTGTTAGATGAAACTCTTCGAGGCAACCCTGCCGCAATAGTTTCACGCCGGCTTGTATCTCCAGATGACGGTCTTCTTGAAGCATTCAGACTTGCACTTGCTGGTTTTATATCTCGTTGACCAGCGATAGTTGTTCGTCGAGCAGCGGATGAAGTGTCCACGCCGGAATCTGCTGCGCCATCCACCAGTGGTTTAACTTGGCTCGCTCTCACAAACATTCCATAGCCGTCTTTACATTCAAAGTACCGTTTCCCTTGAACTGAACCATCATTCTTGCCCTGTTTTTCATCCAGCTCAATTCCAACCCATTTCCCTGTTCACAATAAGAGCACACCACTAGGCAATAAATTACCAGTTGCGAAAGATGTAGCTCCCATGAAGCGAACAGTTCCTACGAGGTTTCCCAGAATTTGCACTCTTAAACCAACATTTAAATCTTTTGAATCTGCCATTCGCTGTTTCAGAACACAGAAAAGACAATTAGCAGAACCTATGGAGATTTAACTATTTCATAGCGTTCTATTTTGACTCATTGGCATTGATGTCCGCAAGTAAAGTGGCAAAAGATCTTTAATGCTCGTTTTTATTCAGCTAATTGTTCTTGTGCACTTTGTCTGTGTGTCCAGGCTGCCATTCTCACTTCACAGCATATACCATTCATTAGAAGATTTATTTCTACGTGAGCTGAAGCTTGAATTGTCACAAGGTGTCGGAAAATCTTGCCAATACTGATGATCTCGGGTCTAGTCTCATGTTCTCGACTGAAAGATATCCGTCCAAATGACAGATAAACTGATAGAACTTAGTCAAAAGCACATTTTACATAATCGTTGCATGGCTGAAGTAATTTGATCAAGCCAGCTTGAAACAGCGACATGCGATTTTCAAAATAGCGGTTTCAAAAGCATAAAAGCCCAATAAAATTGATTGCGAGCCTGGAGCTGTAGCGAAAGGGGATGCCGATAAGCATAGGGACACGAATAAAATAAACCGTGCGTGCGTCCCACTTCATGATAAAGTGTCACCTTTTAAATTTCAAGCTTATACATCAATTAATTATGGGTTTCATCATGTTTAAATACTTCAAACAGTCTTCTTGCAATTTCTCAAGTTTTTCAT
>JALGPX010000053.1:237-16734 GCA_023515795.1 Amoeboaphelidium occidentale | reverse complement strand
TAAACCGTGCGTGCGTCCCACTTCATGATAAAGTGTCACCTTTTAAATTTCAAGCTTATACATCAATTAATTATGGATTTCATCATGTTTAAATGCTTCAAACAGTATTCTTGCAATTTCTCAAGTTTTTCATTGTTGTTGAAACATGAACGATCAATCTGCTGAAACATCAGCATTCGAGAATCAAGCAGATATTGGCCGAAAGGCTCCGAGAAAAGGAATAAATATAAGAATGGCACTTTTGTTCTATTCCAAGTATTGTGAACAGTTTAAATGAAACACTGCTTCCCTTGTTTCAAATGTGAGCATTTTAAAGAAGGGCGGGCCTTTGGCGCCAGCCTCCGCTGAAACTCCTCTGGCCTGATCCATGTTTCAAATTGTCTAGCTTTCGTAGATTTAATCTAAGCTATAAATTCATCGACTTTAATATCGCTGCGGGAAGCCACCGCGTGTTATTTTCCCATGGAGATGAGTTATTTGCTGTTGATTCACAATGCAGCGCAAGTTGTGCAAGTATGCAGCAAAAAAGAACAATTTAAGGCCGGCCATGAAATGAATGATGTAGATTACAAATCCCATGGTCTTACTTTAGATCTCAATCCTTAAAAATGCGTCTATCGTGGTTTCTATGGATGGCAGAATAGCTGCAGTTGAGAAGAGTGACGTTCTGGCGGAGCTTGACTGGTTCAAATCAGCCAAATTTGAGCGCACTATAAATGCAGAGGGGAAGGTGGATCTTTTAAAGTTAAAGTTGAACGTTTAGGCGATTCTGCCGGGTTTTATCGATGGTCATACGCATCCTGTCTGGAGTGGCGACCGTGTGCACGAATACGAATTGAAAATTCAGGGCGCAACTTACATGGGCATTCACAAGGCCGGCGGCGGTATTGGTTTTACAGTGAAACATACAAAAGAGAGTTCAGAGAAGGAACTTCTGGATGGTCTGATTAATCGCCTCGAAAGAATGGTCAAGCAAGGAACAACATGCATAGAGGCGAAGAGTGGATATGGACTGGAGGCTGAGACTGAGATGAAAATGTTAAAAGTTCTGCACAAAGTATTTTTACTGCATTTTGGGTTCTCACAGAATTAGGCCCGCGAATTACATCCAATGGACATATCAGCAACGTTTCTAGGAGCTCATTCCATTCCAAAAGGTCCTTCTTTAATTGATTAAACTCATTTATAGGATCGACTTTGCCAGATGCATGCAAGAATGTTCTCAATGAACAAATACCAGAGCTTATCGCATTGAAGAAAGACGGTCAGATATCTGTGGAGAATATTGATGTGTTTCATGAGAAGGGCGTTTTTGAAACTGATGAAACAAGGCGAATTCTAGTTGCTGGAAAAGAAGCAGGCTTGAGTATCAATTTTCACGGCGACGAGCTTCATCCGATGGCGTCTGCTGAATTAGGAGGGGAACTTGGTGCTAGAGCGATTTCGCATTTGGAAGAAATATCTGATGCAGGAATTAAAACAATGGCAAAGAAGAATATTTTTGGAGTCTTACTTCCAACCACTGCTTATGTTCTTAGGATTAAGCCTCCGCCTGCAAGGAAAATGATCGAAGCGGGCGTTCCTGTTGCTCTTGGTAGTGATTTCAATCCAAACGCACATTGTCTCTCGATGCCTTTTGTGATGAACTTGGCATGTGGACTCATGAGAATGACATTAAAGGAAGCGCTTGTTGCTTCGACCATTAATGCTGCTGCTAGTTTGAACAGGTCGGAAACTCATGGTTCAATTGAAGTCGGAAAGCGCGCTGACTTAGTAATTCTTGATCACGGCGACTGGCGGCATGTTATATATGAGATGGTTGATCCTCCTATTGCTGCCACTATTATTAACGGAAAAGCCGTTTATGAACGTTGAAGCTGGAAATAAAGGTATCCTGTCTTATCTCCGTACGACTTTTTGTCAAACAAATTTAATTCAGTCTTCAAGATGTTTCATGGCTTGAAGCTTTTACAAAGGAGATTCTATTCAAGTAAAAAATTCACTATTGGGATAAGGGAAGAACAAAAGGGCAAATGGGAGCGCAGAAGCCCTTTGAGCCCGGAAGCAGTACAGAAATTGTCAGAACATTGCGAAGTTGTAGTGCAACCATCCAAAAAGAGAATCTTTACCGACACTGAATTCGAAAGGGCTGGAGCGATACTTCAAAGTGATCTATCTGAGGCTGACATGATCTTAGGGATTAAAGAAGTTCCAGTTGATAAGTTGATCCATGATAAGCATTTCTTGTTCTTTTCACACACCCACAAAGGCCAGAAGCATAACTTGGGTCTTTTACAAGCGATACTCAACAAAAAGATTAAACTAAGTGACTATGAATTATTGGTGAATGATAAGAAGGAACGTTTAGTCGCTTTCGGTAAGTTTGCTGGTGTCGCAGGAATGATCGATATTCTGCATGGGATTGGTTTGAAACTACTTAGTCAAGGGTTAAACACTCCTTTTGTGAACGTTGGGAGAGCGTACTCGTATTTCTCAACTGAAGACGCAAAGAACGCTGTCAGAATAGTTGGCGAAAGAATTGCCTCAAACGGGTTACCAAAAGAATTGGCGCCAATGATATTCTTGTTTACAGGCAAAGGGAATGTTTCGCAAGGTGCTCAAGAAATATTTTCGCAGTTGCCTCATGAATTCATTTCAGTTTCTGATATGAAGACCCAATGGAAAAGTTTGTCCCACAATAAGGTTTATGGCGTTATTGCTGAACCACAAGATTACTTGAGACGCAAAGATGGTGGAGAGTTCGATTTTAACCATTATCTTCAACATGGATCTGCTCAATATGATTCTGTGTTTCACGATCAAATTATTCCTTGGGTATCTTGTTTGATCAATGGTGCTTACTGGGATGAAAAATATCCTCGTTTACTGACCAATGATCAGTATGCGAAGCTAGCAAAAGACACAAGAATGATTGCTATTGCAGATATTTCTTGTGATATCAAGGGCCCTTTGGAATTTATGGATAGAGCATCGACCATTGATGAGCCATTCTTTACTTATGATCCATTAAAAAGAACTTATGGATCAAAAGCTGAGGATGAAGGAGTTTTAATACTATCAATTGATAATCTACCTGCCGAACTGCCTTTGGACGCATCTAATCATTTCAGTGAAAAGCTGTATCCACTATTGTCAGATCTGGTTGTAAAGGGCCAAAGCAGCGTCATAGAAAATGCCACAATTGCAGCTAATGGATCATTGCTAGATCGTCATCAGCACTTGTCCAAACTTCTTGTACATGCAAGCTCTGGTGGAAAGCGAAAAGTCTTACTTCTTGGATCTGGAAGAGTTGCAGCGCCTCTTGTGGATTACTTCTTGAAAAAGAGTAAAACAGTTGAACTGACGATCGCAAGCAACTCCGAAGAAGAAGCAAAAAGCTTATCTAGAGGCAAAGCAAAGACGGCGATTCTTGAAGTGGAAAATAGTGCAGCAGTCGGAGATCTTGTTGGCGATCATGATATCACAATAAGTTTCCTACCTGCATTCTTGCATCACTTGGTTGCTGAACAGTGTATCAAGCATAAGAAGAACATGGTTACAGCATCTTATGTATCTCCGAAAATATCTGAACTGGGAGACAGTGCTAAAGAGTCAGGAATTACAATATTGAACGAATTGGGACTAGATCCGGGTATTGATCACCTTCTTGCAATGAAGTTTATGGATCAAATAAGAGATAAAAAGGGCAAGATCAAGTCTTTTGTTTCATGGTGTGGAGGATTGCCAGCTCCTGAATATTCCAATAATCCTCTTGGCTACAAGTTTAGTTGGAGTCCTCGTGGAGTTTTATCTGCTGCGATAAATCCGGCTAAGTTCAAGTTGAACGGAAAGATCCAGCTTATTGAGCCTGGTAGAATCTTGGATCATGCACAAACAGTTCATCTATTCAAAGGATTTAGTTTTGAAGGTTTAGCAAACAGAGACTCTTTGAAATACATTAACATTTACAATCTTGATGAACAAGAGCTAGAGACAATGTTTAGAGGAACTTTGAGATACTCTGGTTTCGCTAAAGTCATGGTTGCATTGAGAGATATTGGGTTATTAAATGATGATAAAGAGTTCTTTCAGAAGGTTAAGCAACCGTACTGGGATGACCTAATGTCTGCACTTGTTGGCCCTAAATCTGCATCGAGAGTTATGAATAAGTTGGTTCATGTGAAACCAGATGATGAACCAGAAATTGCAGAGGCTTTATCATGGCTGGGTCTGTTTTCACACATTCCTGTTAAAACGCCAAAGAATAGCGAGACTTTGCTGGACGCCCTTTGCAAACAACTGGAATTGAAACTTGCTTATCAGAAACACGAGCGTGATATGGTTTGCTTGCATCACACTTTTGAGGTTGAACTCCAAGGAGAAAGGGTAATTACTTTTCAACAAGATCTAACGCATTATTTAGCAAAAACATGTATCTTCCCTTGTTTCTTACGGAAATCATGAATATTCTGCAATGGCAAAAACAGTTTCACTACCAGCTGCGATCGGCGCGAATTTGTTGTTAGAAGGAAAGATATCACAGAAAGGTGTAATTGTTCCAACTACAAGAGATATCTACGAACCTATTTTAAGCGCTTTAAAAGAAGAAGGTCTTGAATTTAACGAGGAACGTGTAAGCTTAAAATTTTGAATATAACTGTAACGTCTTATCGTTTGTTCAAAATGTCATCACAAGACGCTAAACGCCAGTGGATTCACTCAAACAAAATCGAGGAAGTAGAGAACTTGAACAAGCTATTCCGTTACAGCGCTGAAGAAAACAAGAGACAATGCGATGCTCGACCATGGAAGCAAGATGTTCATCACTTTAAAAACGTCAAGATATCAGCGATTGCTCTAATCAAAATGGTAACGCACGCAAGAAGCGGAGAGACGATTGAAGTCATGGGCCTTATGCAGGGCAAAATCGATGGAGACACGATGATTGTTATTGATGCATTCGCTTTACCGGTGGAGGGCACGGAAACCAGAGTTAATGCAGCCTCTGAAGCGAACGAATACATGGTGCAATACAATGCAAAGTCTAAAGAAGTTGGTAGAATGGAGAATATAATTGGCTGGTATCATTCGCACCCTGGTAAGTCATTAAAATGCTTCTAATTCTTACTCTCAGGTTACGGATGTTGGCTGAGTGGTATCGATGTTTCAACGCAACTACAGAATCAGCAATTCATGGAACCGTTCTTGGCTGTGGTCATTGATCCCATTCGTACCATTTCCTCAGGCAAAGTTGAAATTGGTGCTTTCCGAACTTATCCAGCGGTAAATTATTTCGATGAGTCATCACGGAAAGCTAAAACGCATAATTTAGGACTGGACACCACCCGAAGGCGAAGATCGCTCTGAATATCAAAGCATTCCACTCGATAAAATTGATGACTTTGGTGTTCATTGGAAAAAGTATTATTCTTTGGAAATTTCATACTTTAAATCATCCCTTGACAACTTTCTTTTGGACAAATTATGGTCAAAATATTGGAAGAACACGTTGGCTTCATCCCCACTTATTTCATCATATGGGCACAGTACAAAACAGATTGCAGATTTAGCAGAGAAGTTAAAGAGATCAGCTTCAGCAACATCTTACGGAAAGTCAGACACAGAAAAGCTAAAGAAGTTATCGCATGATGCTGGGAAAGTTACACATGAATTATGTTGCGCTTGGATGCATGAAACAATGAAGAATGTATTGTTTACGCCAATGACGAAGGATAATGCAGACGCAACTTTGATCGAGACCATTGTAACGCTGGAAAGCATGACTGAAAGCTAAAAGAAGATTTAATTAAACGGAATGATGTTTATTCCCATAAATGTTTAGTAAGTTGATCCTTCTGGTGGTTGAGCCAATTTCCTGTTTGAAGATGATCCCATTTCCCTAGACACGCATTAAGTTTAAGATTCTTGTGACTTACTTTCTTAATTCAGCCAAAACAGTTTCCATAGTAAAATTTCTCTTCCACTGAGACAAAACACTTAATTTGCTATCCAGAACCTTTCCAGTTTTCTGATCAACACATGGCAGGTTTATCTTTGAGACAAACGACACTTGCGGCGGCAGGTCTGGATACTTTTCTCCGCAGTGGAGTTTTAATGCGTAAATTCTGTTCTCATGTACGGACTATTTATAAGGCTGAACATCCTCCCTATGAACTTACATGCGGTGGTCCAATAATTGTCCCGTGCCAATTTGTCATTGACATATCCTCGCCATCAGACAAACCATAACTAATGGTCCCGTCGCCAATGCCCTTCTCACACTTTTCCAACTCTTCTAAAAGTCTGAAGTTTCTTGGAACTTTCGATGCGATTAATTAAAGAGGGAATTTTGTCTTGAATGTTACCTTGAGCCGATCCCATAATTGTCGCCCTGATGTTTCAGCAAAAGAAAAAAAAATTGAGTATGAGGATCTTGGTGGAATCTAGTAGTGTGGCGTTTCATGATGTCTTAAAGAGAATGATCAACTATATACATTGGTAAGGTTGGGCTGAAGCTCCGCAGCACGATCAGATACTTTGCGAACGCAGTAAATATGAGCCTAATGGATGATCGCGATGATAAACACAGGACCAGCTGGTGTGCATTCAGCTATCTCTGTCTTGCTGTCCTTTCATTTGCGTCTCTGCTCTGCTAACAGATGTTGGGCCTCGATTGAAATCAAGGTTTGCCTTTTCACTGTTCGATTCTGTCTGACAAACAACTTTACCCGCTTGTATTTGCGTAGCCAACCAAATGGTCCAGGAAACATACACTTTTGCAGACATAGAAAAACATAAATCTAAGAACAGCCTGTGGTTTGTTGTACATGGCAAAGTTTACGATGTGACCAAGTTTATCGATGAACATCCAGGTAACATTCACGCTTTGCTTCAATCTAACTTTAAAAGGCGGTGAGGAAGTTATGCTGGAGAATGGAGGTGCTCTCTTCCCATTAATTAACTTTAATTGTTTATAGGAATCGATGCTACGGAAGCATTCGAAGATATCGGACACAGCGAAGATGCTCGCTTAATGCTCAAAGATTATTACTTGGGGGAGTTGGCTTCGTCTGAAGCTAAGAAAGAAACACCTAAGCGGGATTACAGCAAAACAGATAAGCCAAGTGGATCTTACTCAGGAAAAGACAACTTATCACGCTCTCAATGGATGTATGTTCTGGTGCCTCTTGCTCTTGTAGTAGCATTCGTTGCTTACAGATATATGTAATGTGCCAAAGTTAAATAAATCCCGCCTGGTGCGTCAAGTTTTCTCAAGTTCAAACAGCATGCGACGACTCTCAGACACAATTTCAGCCTCAGGAAACAGCGCAGCAACTTCAAATACAATTACGACATCGTCTGCTTTATCTGTGCCATCAGGCCATGGGACAAGGACCAGCACAAAGTCTCTGAGTACGTCACAGTTAAACAGCGCAACAAAGAAACGGACATTCTACCAGAGCAAAGAGAATATTCTAAGTTTCGAAACTTCAAAATATAATTTACCAACTTATTTGAACCCAAAGGATAAGGGCGCAAAGTTGGAACTGTCAAAGCAGAACATGAGGATCTTGTATGTTGGCAAAGGCGGTATGGTTTGCATTTGATGCGTTCATTGGTTAGGCGATGCTAAAGATGATGAGGCTTCTTCTGTTAGAGCCAATTGCCCCGTGCCTCCACAATGCGGTGTGTTTTACTATGAAGTAACGATTGTTTCAAAGGGTAGAGATGGTCATATTGGGATAGGAATGTGTGGGCCAAACGCAGCGGACAAGAGACTTCCTGGTAAATTTATGACAGCCTGTTGGTTTTGGCTTAAGTTTTTATAGGATGGGAGCCCATGAGTTGGGGTTATCATGGTTAGTGTTTATCAGCTGAATATTGTTTTGTAACTTAAATAGGCGATGATGGTCATTCCTTCAACTGTTCTGGTTCTGGAAAGCCGTATGGTCCTACTTTCACGACTGGCGACATTATCGGCTGTGGAGTTAATTTTGCTAAGAAGCAGATTTTTTATTCAAAGGTATCAATGGATATGTCTCTTGTAACACTCTTTAGAATGGCGTTTTTCTAGGTGTGGCTTTTAAGGACTTGAAGCAACTTTCTGCGATCGACTTATTCCCATGTGTTGGTTTACGCACACCAAGAGAAGAAGTTGAAGTTAATTTTGGCCAGAAACAGTTTTGCTTCGATCTTTATCGGTATCTCATGGATGAGAAATTCTATTTGTGGGAGAAAGATATAGATTGCATCAGATACTCATTCAATGGTATATCGTCGACTTCAACTAAAGCCACAGGATTGTTGCAAGCTAATTTATCCTCTACTGCATCGTCTCAAGACGATTTGTTCTTTATTCCGCTAGCTGACGATTCAGAAGCGCAGCAAAACGTTGTTACAAACGAAGCAGTATTGAAATACCTGCTCAATGAGGGGCACGCGGAAACCGCTCAAGCCTTTGCGATCAGTAGCGGTCTTGTATCATCTAAACCAGAACTTTTAACTGAGCAAGATCTTCAGGATTGCTATCAGAGAAAACGTAGACATTCCACAGTATGGCCGTCTTAATTTTTTTAGATATAATGAAACTTGTTTTAGATGGAGACTTGGACTCTGCTGTCCAGATCGCAAGAGATAAATATCCAAACGCATTGAGAGATGACGACGAGGTGGTATTTCATCTGAGATGCAGAAAGTTTGTTGAAATTATTGCAGCTGCCTCTAATCACATGCAATCTGAAAGTTCACAGATGGGCCAGTCTTCAAGTAACAAGGACGAGTACGGCTTGCTAGAAAAAGCTATTCAATACGGACAGCAACTGCAAGATGATTATAGAGATGATGAACGACCAGAAATTATCAAAAATATGAATGTAAGCTTTAACGGTCGGTCTTACAATTAGGAAACGTTTGCTTTATTGGCTTATCCTGATCCTTACAGCAGCAGCGTGGGTTATTTACTTTTGCCTGGAAACAGAATCAAAGTAGCCAGACTATTAAATTCTGCCCTCGCTAAAGCATATTCTGCCTCCAAGAACTTGTATATATCCGATTACTCTGGTATCGAGAATTGTTACAGACATGCTTGTGTAATTCTAGACGAATTAAGAACGGTGAAAGATGGATCTGCTGCATTCATCGATTTGAACAGGGATTTCGACAATTAACTTGTGCATTTACAATAAATTTGTGTACTTTGTATTTTAATTGCGGATACTTTGTGTGTGTAGAAGCGGAGCATTTCGGTGGCGCAAGCATGAAACAAGCGAACGCTGGTTGCAAAACATCACAAGCATCATCAAAGATCATGGAGCATCTTTTCACAACATCAACGGCGAGACACATTCTTTTTCATTCCTCTTTATCTACAAGTCCTACATGTTTATCAGAAGAAGGCATTTGATCCCGTTCTTGAGCACCGTCTCGATCAGCTTATCTACCATATTGTTCTGGACAATTTTGATGTATGAAAACAATCTTGACTCCCTTCAGACGGCGTTGGAAGGGGCAGCATTCTATGGTTCCTCTGTTTCTGATGAGAGTTCACACAGAAATCATTATCATTATCATGTGTCAAGGATGGAGAAGAGGTCCAAGGACGTCAATGGTGTTCGTCAAAGAATATTTAAAGATGGTGAAGATAGAGTTGTTATTGCAACCAAGAGCAGAAGAAACGCTGTCTATACCATCAAAAGTACGGTCATACAAAGTAATCACAAGACGATAGTTGATCAGATGTCTGTTGTTCCAAAGCGTATGAGCAAGACACAGATCAAGAACCCTTGCATTCCAAACCTCCTCGTTATTGGTACACAAAAAGGTGGGACCACCTCATGGCACGTATACTTGAAAAAGATGTATCATCCGAATATTCTTGTTCCAACAGGTGCAAAAGAGTTGGACTTCTTCAACAAGAAATACGAGCGTGGGGCTACATTCAATGATTACTTGACATGGTTTCCGAACATAACAAAGGATGATCATCCAATAACTGGCGAATGTCAATTTAAGTTCAACCCAGAGAATAATATGCCGTTAATTCGAGCTGAAGCTTCTCCAAACTACATGGTGCATCCATTCTCTGCGGAGAGGGCTCATCAGATGTTGCCAGATACCAAGATTCTGGTCATGCTTAGGAACCCCATCAACAGATTGGTTAGCGCTTATAACATGAAATGGCAGGAACAAAGGTGTGGTGTTTACGCATGGAGAGTTCACGACTGTTACAAAAGGCTCATTAATGAAACAAACACCCCAGAGATGATTCAGAAGGACTGGCAAGAGGGTCTACGAAAAACAGTCGAATCTGAAATTGCCATTCTTTCAGATTGTTATTTGAAAGCTGAAGGAGGAAGAATAACAAATCTGTATGAATCAACAGTAACGGATTGTCTCAAACTTCGAGAAAAGGACAGTGTTGATCTTTGGCATCATACAGAGGATCACAGCCATGTTTATCGTTCTGTTTACGTTGACCAACTCTACAAATGGTTCAAGCATTATCCTAAGGAAGCATTCATGATCTGGTCTTCAGAAGAGTTCGAGTTGGAACCAGAATCTCATATGCGCAAGATGGTATTGTGGCTAGGTCTCAGTGATAATGATATACAAAAAGAAAAAATCGAAGGAAAACATCATAAACGAAGTTATGTTGCTGAGATACCAACCGACTTGAAAGCTAAATTGGATTCTTTCTTTGCGGAACATAATAATAACTTATTCTCTCTATTGAAGTCTAAGGGATTTCAGAAAGAAGTCGAGATCCTTCAAAAGCATTTCTAAATAGAGCTATTTAACGGTCAACAACTTCATCTGCGCTTTTGGATAATGCTTGACCAGCCATTTTGGTCATCTTTGAATACAAATCAGAAAGACTGGCGTATTTCAGTTTGAGTTCTTCGTTTTCTAGCTGTAACTGTTTATCCTTCGATCCATTAGAAGAGCTCGAGACAGGAAGGTGCGAAGTATCTACTTGAAGCAAATCGTCAAATGAATGCAATTCCATTTCACACAAAACATTTTGTTCAGCAGTAGAGCCAGTTGTTCGAGCTAGAACAGGGGAAATAGCAGCAGGTGCGTTCTTAGACTGCATGAATAAATTGATCTGTTTTAAGCCGCTTTCCAGCTGTAAAATTTCGAAACCTGTGTCCAAAGTCTTAATCATTTGATTGCTTTCGAGATCCCAAATCGCTAAAACTCCCTTTATATCCGAACTGAACAGTTTATCTCCGGCTGCACTTAGGCATAAAGAATTCACGGTATTTTTGTGGTGTTTCATCGTATCTGTGTGTTCCTCCAACACTTCAAGAGATACGGCGCCGTTAGTATCAATACTGGAGTCAAAACCCATTTTGATGAGATTGAAGGCGATAATATTCCCAGACTTCAAAGCAATGTATGCAACTGTCAGGGAGACAACGATGGCAGCAGGCTCCTCGGGCAGCAAAAGAGTCAAAACACATTCACCTCCAGTAAGATCATATACTTTGAATGTCTTATCAGCAGAACACGTATATAACCGAATCTCATTAGAGTATCTTGATGAGAATTCACACTGCAATCCCGTAATCGGCATTGAATGCTCGTTGAATGATCTCAAAGGTTCGACGTGTTCAACTTCTTCATCGACCAAATCAGCGATATTCCAAACATTTATGACGGCGTCATCACCAGCTGTAATTAATTGATGCTCTGAGACTTTCATGAAGGAAACTTTCTTTAAATGTGCGTCGAAAATTCTCAAGCAATCGCCAGTTGATACGTCCCACACGTAAATAGAACCATTATGAGCCCCTCCGAAATAGAAATTTCCATCGCGTGTGCATTCAAATGAAGTGAGCGCATCGTGCAAAACAGACTTTCTGAATGGCTGTTCTTTACTGTAAGTGTACGCGAAAACATGTTGTCCTTTGACGGCACAAATATGGTTGGCAGACCTCTTAAAGACAGGTTTACACGCAATATTCTTCTTATCTACACTCGGAATTACAAATCTTCCCAAAATAGAGAGTGTCTTCTGATCATACACGGCGATTGAGTCGTTGGCGCAAGTAAATAACACTTCCATCTCGGATCAAAAAGCAAAAATGTCTCATAAACTCGCATATATTAGAAACATTACTGCTGCTCAACAAATTGCATGGCATCATCTTTAGTGATGGTATCAATTGATGATATTCTGTCCTTGAAGCTGACACCATAGAACTTGTCTCCAAAGTCGATCAACTCAGGTCTGAACGTTGTGCAGATGAACTGGGCATTCTCACTTAATTCATTAATCATGTTAGCAACAGTAAATCTGTAAGCAGGGTCCAAGTTGGCATCAATTTCATCAAACAAATAGAATGGTGCAGGATCACATTTTTGGATGGCAAAGATTAAAGCCAGAGCGACCAAAGACTTCTGACCACCTGATAGCTGCTGCATCAATAATCCTTCATCGGTTCTTGAGTTGAAAGACACTTGAATACCTACACCAGTGTAAATATCTCCTGATTTTGCAGGTAAGTTTCGCCTAATGATCAACTTGCCCTGACCAGCAGGGACTAGCTTCTCAAAGATCTCGGCAAAGTTCTTCTCAACTTGACCAAAAGTACGTTCAATCGCTTCGTCTTTTCTTTGATCAAGAACATTTATCAGATCCTCAATTGCCTAAATAATGTTAATGATCCCCTTCAGTTTAAGTTTTACCTTTGAAGATTCATCAAGTTCATTCTTTCTAGCATTCAAATCATCACGTTGTTTTGTAAACTGATTGTATTGCTCGTAAGCTTTCTTATTGACATGAGCAAACTTCTTCAAGTTCTTGTTGACACCATGAAGCATCTTAATGATCTTCGTTGAAGTTAATTTCTCTAGGTCCTCATCATCCTCCGAGGTTGGAGGAATATTACCCAAGTCTCTAATTTTTTGAGAAGCCTCTTGGATCTTTTGTAACAAAGAATTCTTTTTGGATAGATACTTGTCGAGCTTCTTTTCTTCCTCCAGCAATGTCAACTCTTCTTGCTGTGCCAACTGTAGAAGTTCGTCATGTTTCTCACTCAGTTGCTTCAAGTTTTCGCCAATAACGGATACTTCTGCTGCAATTTCCTGGCGACGTTTCTGGACAGTACTTAGTTCTGCAGAGACATCGCTATCAGACATGACAAGACCGTCTGGCTTTTCTAGTTTCGTGCTCAGTTTTTTCAATAGACCAGTTGTTAAGACATGCTTTTCGTGAAGTAATTGAATCTCATTGTTCAGTTTTAGAATCTTTTTCTCAAACGTTAACAACTTATTGTTGATATCAACAAGCTTAGAATTTATCGGAGCCATATGAACGTGCTGTTCAATTGATTTAAATCCAGCGGCAAGCAACCTTGACAACTCTTGCATCTCAATTTCTACATTTTCAAACAAATCATCAACCGAAGAACTCATCTCAACAGGGACCTGATCTTCTTCTTGTTTAAATTTAATGAGTTTCATTTTAATCTCTTCAAACTCCTTGTTCTTCACCAACTGCGCATTTCTAACAACATTTAGCTCGGACTCAACACTCTCAAGTTCATGCAATACTTCAGCTAGTTCCTGCTCAATCTTCGGCAAACTTATCTTATTCATTTTGGACAAGACTGAAAACAATCTCTTTTTATAATCAACATATCCTCCGGTCATGCCACCTTTTCTATCAAGCAAATCACCATCCAGATTAACACCGTTCAAGTCGTTCTGCAATAGGAAGCTTCTACGCTTTCCAAGATCTGACACCAAACAGTACTTAATGAATAAATGCTTGAGAAGGGCATCCTTGTTTTCAATTTCAGGATTTGAAACTTTGATCAAATCCTTGACCATCACCCTTTCCTGAGAAGCACCAGCCTGAGACTGACTTACGTCAACGTCCATTTCGCTCGGAACAGATAATCTCTTCACCGGAATAAACGTCAATCTACTAAAAATCCTGTTCTGTTTCATCAAATCAATTAGTTCAACAACGGTATCATCAGTATCAACGACAATATTAAACAAGTTCTTATTGACTATTCTCTCCACAACAACTTCATATTCTTTCTGGAAATCAATCAATTCATACACACAGCCATAAACTTTCCCTCTTACTCTCTTTGATGAAACCATACTCTTGATAAACTCAATCGCCTTTATGATACTCTTGTCAACTTCAAGTTTACTCAACAAGCTCTGATACTCACTCTTTGCAGCTGCCATACGGCCTCTAAGCTCAGATTCACGATTCCAACAATCTTTTCTCTTTAGCAGTAAAGCGTTTTCGTTCTGTTTCATTTCTCTTAGCGCCTTTTTCGATTCATTCATCTTGTTTTCAGTTATCTCGACAGCAGTTTCAGATCTTTTCAAGGATTTTAACAATTCCAAACTCTTGCCTGAAGCCTCCTTCTTACTAGCTTCAATCTCAGCCTTCAATTCCGAGGTCTTGGTGATTTCTTGTTCCATGTAAGCTTTGAAACGACTTGCATTTGTGATATTCTCACTTTTCAGTTTGTAAACAATGTCTCTTCTCTTAGCTGCTGATTTAACTTCTTTTTCAAGAACAGCTTTCTTATCCTTCAAAGATAGATACTCTTTATCATTTTGCAATTTCTGAAGCATATCATTAAGTTTCTTCTCATCATTTTCTTCTTGTTCAAATTGTTTCTCTAACTTTTGTAGCTCTCCTTGCTCTTCAGCGGTCTCATTCTTACTCAATTCTAAGCGCTTCTTCTTCTTGAACAATTCCTCTTCGTCGTCATTTAACTGGCCATCTTCAGCTTCTAACCTTTTCTTGGCTGTTTCGAGCTCATCAATTTCCCTTTCGATACTTTCCAGCCTGCCAGCCGCTTCAGCCCTCATCTTCCCTGCTTTACCAGAAAGAGGCTTAACATCTTGAACCTCTTCTTCTATCTCTTCCATTTCAGTTTTCAAAGCATTCAATTCCCTGTTGTGTATTGTGTACTCATAATGCTTCTTTTTCTTCTCGAGATCATAATACTGACGCAACTCTTCTTTCTCCTCTTCTAATTCACATAAACGTTCATTGATATACTTCAGCAATTCTTCGATCTTTTGCCTTTTGTTATCAGTTTCCTTCATGATCTTCTCAGACTCTTCACGCTTTTGCTCATACACACGAGTACCAGCAACTTCCTTCAACAGCTGCAGTCTCTCTTCTTCCTTGCTGTTACATAAAACACTAACACGCCCTTGTGGAACGATGTAATACGGATTAGACTTTGCGAAACCAGCAGCCTCCATCATTGCATTGATCTCGCTCTTTGAAACAGTCTTGCGATCAATTGAATACTCATCCTTCTTCAGCCCAATAGTGCGACGTAATATGAACTCTGCCTTCTGAGTAGGAAAACGAAAGTCTGAATTATCAAACACGATCTCAACGTATGCCGACATTGTGGTCGAAGAGGATGAGCCTTCCTGTGGAAACAGTTAGAGTAGAACTTAAAAACATTACATGCAACAAAGCCTGACGCTCTTCCCTTGACATGTTCGTATAGGCATCGCTAAGAACGAACCGAATCGCTAAAGGTTTCAGCGTAAACCAACTTGAAACAAACCTGCAAAGAAGTTGCTCTTTCCTGCGCCATTCTTTCCAACAACGATATTCGTTTTCTTAGAGAAGGGCTCCGTTACCGTTTGGTCTTTGTAACTCTTAAAGCCCTGAATTGCGATTCTTTTGATGTGCATCCGTCGTATTTGGAAATTGTTTGAAACTTCCGTTTTCAAGTGGTTATCTATTCAATTAGGAATTCGATGTTGTGGAGTTCAGCTCCAACTCCCCTGCGATTTTACCACGCTGCCACCACGACACGATGTTCAGCATGACAAATTTCTTTGGAGCAGGAATGATATTCTCAACGTGATGCTCAGCAATGAAACCTTGCGCATTGAACCTGAACCTGAATATGCCCTCGTAAACACTCTTTTCTATGAATTCCGTTTCATCTTTTGCAATTAAAAGTGTCTTGAAAATCCCTTGAAACCACATCTTGACGATTGAGCCGCGAGGTGTTCCTTCAACTTGCCATCTCATGAGGACCTCTCGCTCATTTGGTCTGCTTATGGATCGTATGTTAAACTTTAAGTCTCCGTAATACCAATTCATTCCGTGGCGAAATCCCTTCATAAAGTATTTGTATAATTGTATTCCTTTGACGTAGAACTTGATATGATACGGTTCAGCCAAAAGCACGGATTTCGAATATATCGAATAATCACTTAAACCATTTTTAAAGTAATTCGGCCATTCTCTTTGAAGCGCGTCGATGGCTTTTCCGCTCTGTAACTGAAACTGTGTCTTATCATCGTCTCCATTGCCGCCGCTGGTTGGGATTTGAGGTGCTGTAGATTGCTGAATATTCTGTGGCTCTAATGCTGAGCTTTTCTGATAGAAATAAGGTCTTTGGAGTGTGCAACTGTAATATCTGGTTGCAGTATAAAATTTTCCGAATGCCAGAGGTTTAAATGGTTCTAATTTGAAGTTGGGCA
>JALGPX010000085.1:37447-50276 GCA_023515795.1 Amoeboaphelidium occidentale | reverse complement strand
ACATAAACCAAAGACCTCATTAACTCTGATGTAGGAATAGGAGGGGATACTTCCAGTACCGAAACACCGTCTTCGCGATCCATTCTCCTGAAGAAGAACGAAAACCTGTAGGTAGACAATAGGCCATACTTCATGTGGTTCACGCTCATATAGCCATAAATTTGAGCCACGGCGCGATATTCCTTCGAAGTCGAGCCATGCTTAGAAGAACCAGTGTTGTCAAGAATCGCAGCTTGATCTTCCAGAAATGGTCCAACCAAAGAAGTCAAGCTGTTGGCAGGAAACGCCCAGAATGTCTTGAGTTCAACCGGAAATAAAGGTTTGGAGGGATCACCATGATCTGCCAATGCCAAGTCAGGATCCAATAGGAAAATGTCTTCATGTGGCATGAAACTGTAATAAGTACCATACAATGCTCTAAAAACACGTTTTATACGCGGATTGATAGTCTCAAAGAACGCACTGCGAATAGCATCCTCCGAGCGCACGGGCATCAAAGCCACTTCCTCGGGTTCCGAAAACGTCAATGAGGCATTTTCTTCGGCCAATTTGTTGATGCCACTATCACGATCTTGTTTGAAATTATCCCAATGCCTGAATGTAATCTTGTCCACTCGTGGATTGCTCGGTAGAGTAGTTTCTGTTCCTGTAGTCGAAACTCCTTGGATAACGTTTGGTAATGGTCGATCCAAGAATTCTTTTAGTGACAACATAACAGAAAACTTGAAAAAAGGATCGAAAAGCAACCAATCGCCACATAAAGTCGAATCACGTTTTCTGTAACTGCGATATTTCATAGCGCTTTGATCAATTCCCACGAAGAACTTGTTTGAAACCGGAACATTCTTGATCTAGTTGCGACGTTTTGATAAATTCCCTCGAAGTACTTGTTTGAAATTGCGACATGCGACATGCGCTCTTCATTGCTACACGAAGCCCAATGAAAGTTTTTATTTAAGATAGTAGATGTCATAAACAATCAGAGTCAGCTTTCTTTTATTAATGCAGACATGTAAGAATCCCGGAATGGAGTTGTGTGCTGATATCACCTTCATTTTTATGATCACAGGTTTTAGGCTCTTCCAGACCCAAGAAGACCCGAAAGCACGCCTAGGTTCCCAATAACTGTTCCAAGATTTATCGGACACTGTTGTTCTGCGTCTCTTGTTATCGCAGGTACAGGAAATGGACCTAGACCATTAAGTTTCACATTGGCCTGAATTGTGTATCGAATTTTGAGGTTATTTCCACCAGCTCTGCATGAAGCCAATATCAAACCAAGTCCTGCTAGATCGGTATCTTTAGAATTGTCGTACACAAAGTCAATATTCTTTGTGAACAATGATCTTTGACCATTACCATTAAACACGACATTGTTCAAATCTGTTGTGCCAACCAATGCGCCAGGCTTTTCTGCAAGTTCTGCTTTCAGATTACCAGAAACCAATTCGATATTGTAACTGTTCTCATTTGTAACGAACGCGCTAATGTTCCACTGCATTTTCAATAGTATTGGATTTGTAGTGTATTCTGGTGGTTTGTTTGTTGCGACTGCAGACTGATACTCAACTGTAGGCACTTTGAATGTCGTGGCAAACACTATTACGATGATACCGATAACTATCGCGGCAAGTATCGCGAGAATAAAGAACACGCAACAGAACTTTCCTAAACCTGATTTTGGCCAGAAACACATAGTTTTATCAACTGAACAAGATTTGGCTTGGCATTTGTATCCATTATGGTTTCGGATCTGCGACCCCTGATTGGAGGAAATTCAACTTGTCGGTATAGAGCGATATAGAGCGGTAATGCTCGCTCGCAGTATCATGTGCTAAGACTGATATCGTAATTGTAAGTGATCACAGTAAGTGAGAAATTTGCATTGTATGAATTTATCAAGGATTGTTCGTTTGATGAAGGTTTACAATCGCGCACAAATTAGATTGTACCCTGCTGTTCTACCACTATGCTCCAATA
This sequence comes from Amoeboaphelidium occidentale, assembly GCA_023515795.1. Taxonomy (NCBI): domain Eukaryota; kingdom Fungi; phylum Aphelidiomycota; class Aphelidea; genus Amoeboaphelidium; species Amoeboaphelidium occidentale. Next base: position 48,296 of record JALGPX010000085.1, on the reverse strand, counting down.
GAAACCTGTTGCAAGATCCCGAACTATCACACCCTAATTGAGGACCAGACTTGAACCCTTTGTTCTTTCCTATCGATTCCAACTTAAACTACAAGAATGGTTTTTATTTGAAAGTAATACAGTAAGATCTCTTTGTAATCATAGTAACTCTGAGAGTTTGATGGTGAGGGAAATGATCATGGAAACTCCAAATGTCATGGCAGCGGCGTGAATCCCAATGTAGACGGAACCCATATCCTGTCGTTTTAATCTTTGAAACATTCTTATAGAAATATTGCCAATGACCAGACTGGAGTAGAATCCAAATGTGTATACGGCAAGCTCTGTAGCCCCGGGAGAGCTAAAGTCAGCAGAAAATGAATAAATGCACACGGCGATAATTGGGACAAAATACATTATCTGCGTCCTTAGCAGCCCAATGCCACAGTGCAGATTCTTAAACTTTTGTAAGACTGGGAATTTCAGGCTCAGAATCATTAAGCCTGCAATGCAGAGTAGAAGAAGCAAAATCACGAAGCATGAGCCATAGCTGCTGCTGCTGCTGTTGCTCCGTTCGATAAGAATATTATCTGATGTACTGTTATAAGATGCGCTTGAATTATAAAAATCTTTTTCCATTAACAACTTGAATAAGAATGATAGTTTGTCTGAGTTAGAGATAAGATGACTTTGGATCCAAAGGAGAATTTTGTCGGTCGACGCCGTGCTTGTTTGCAGATCGTGTCAACAAAACGTCAACAAATTCCTGTGTGGGAAGCTCTCTAGAGATTAGAGTTGCAAAATTGAATAGTTGACGAAATACTTACGTTGCGCTAATAGCGAGGTACTGAATGTTTCTATGTGGTGCTATTTTTGAATCTGACATTCCGCAATTATGGTGATGCGATCAGCTGTAGCACTATTGAGTATGGCCTTAAGTGGAGTATTATGTGAGTACCAAGTTGCATTGTATGAGTACTTTATTCGGTCTTCTGTGAATGCAGTTGCTGGGGATGGAGCACATGTCTATTACGGTGGTTATCAGGGCAGAATATTCAAGACTGAATGGAAGGTTAATGGTACAACTGAAAGATATGCTGGCAATGGTGATGACATATTCGATATCGTTTTATCTTATGATCCTCTAAAGTACTACACTGCAGGCGCTGATCGTACAGTTAGGAGTTATTATTCAAACGGAACACTTGATCGAGTATTCTCTGGGCACACTGATGACGTTTTTGCTTTGTCCTTAAATGATCGCTACATCTATTCTGCTTCCGCTGATAATTCTGTAAGGCAGTGGAATTATGATGACGGAACTAAGGGCTGGAATTATAGCGTTCCATCTGGCGTTACGGACATTGCAAGTCATGGTGAGTTTCTCTATGTAGCAGCAGTGAATGGTAGTCTGATACGGCTTGACATTAATGAAGGGACTGCTAATCAGACTCTTCAGGCACACGATGATGCTGTGACTTCGATATCGATTTATGATGATTTCCTTGTTACAGGATCCGTTGATGACACTTTCAAAGTGTGGAATTTGGAACGTATGGAAATGCTCGCATACGTCAATGTGTCTAGGATAGTTAATTGCGTATATGCTTCTGATAAGTATGTCTTTGTTGCTGTTGGAAAGTATGTTGAACAGTATTTCTATGATGGACAATATCTTGACTTTTATGCTCCAGAAAAGCAAAATGTTACATTTGATCTGGCAACTTCAATTTATGCGGTTGACGGCTTCTTGTTTGTTGGCTATTACAATGGATTCCTAGCAAAATTCGCGATTCAAGATCACGCATCTTATGAACCTATAACTGAAACTCAGACTTCTGATCAGACAAAATCCCCTTTAACTTCTCTTGTCACAGAATACTACGCTACGGATGCAGTACCTCAGAATCAAAATGTGGTACCAACAGAGCTTCAGACTACACTAACAGTGATTGTGATTGTGGTTATTGTGCTCATTTCAGTTATAACTGTAGCATGGATTGTAAGAGATAGAATGCGTCACAGAATGCCCAGAAGCTCAGATAGAGTTCCTCTGAGGTCTTTGAAATAAATTTTAGTTCTTTCCGGAAGGTTATGCTGTTTTTATGAAGAATGGTACGCTAATAAGGGGCTTCAGCACAATTTTTTGATTTGATCAAGCAGCAGCACCAAAAATGGTTTACGATCAGAATAGAATTTCGCTTCACAAGGAATACATTGACGTGCCTCCATTGAAAGAAGGTCCAAGCGAGCCTATGAAGATCGTCGTTAACAGACTGACTCCTTTGGAAATGTGCTTTGATTTAATACACGTTGACGCATCTCTAGCAAATGCATTCCGCAGAACAATGATTGCAGAAGTACCTACGATAGCATTTGAACGCGTTTACATGAAGAATAACACTTCGATTATTCCGGATGAAGTTTTGGCGCATCGTATCGGTTTGGTTCCGATTAAATGCCACCCAAAATGGATGTCTTGGTGCAAAGACGTGAAGAATGATTCTGAGTGCACGGATACGGATACTCTTGTGTTCAATTTGAAGATCAAATGCGACTACAAGAGAGTACCTAAAGGCAAAGGGAAAGCTGCAAAGGATACAGAAGAGAAGGATCCTTCAGAGTTGTATGAAAATCACATTGTCTACTCACATCACTTCAAATGGGAACCGATGGGAAATCAGGAAAAGAACTTTATGGATTTGGCACAGGGCAAGCGCGAGTTTTCTGAGTATTGGTCAAAGTTGGAGAAGGAGCATTATGAGACTTATGGGAATACAATGGAAGGAATTGAAAGAGATATTATTCATACTCTGTACGACGACATTATTCTTGCAAAATTAAGACCTGGCCAAGAAATTGATTTTGATGTTCATGCTGTTAAAGGTATTGGAAAGGAACACGCAAAATGGACACCAGTATCACAAGCCTCTTATCGTTTACTGCCAGAGATACACTTAAAGGAGAACATTTACGATAAAGATGCTGAAATGTTTCAGAAATGCTTTCCTGAAGGAATCATAGAGATAGAAATGGAAAATGGCAAAAAGAAGGCTGTTGTTAAGGATGCTAGGAATGATACTGTTAGTCGCGAGTGTCTACGCTACGATGAGTTCAAGAACAAAGTAGCCCTGAAACGAGTAAGAGACCATTTTATTTTCAATATTGAGTCAATGGGCCAGTATGACTCTCCTGTCGAAATCTTTTTGGAAAGCTGCAAAGTCTTGACGCAGAAGTGTATTGATGTACGAGAATCTTTGGATAGACTAGAAAAGAAGTTGACTGGTAAAGATAAGAAATAAAGCGGCTCTTGTGAATGACCATGAGGATTAAGCGCGATGTTTTAAAAGATCATTAAAGAACGGCTATGGGATATCCGCATTTCGAATCACTTGAACCATTACGTCTGTCCAATCATATTAACCCCTTGAATGCCGTGATTCTAAAAGTATTAAATCAGTTTGCACCTTTTTTTCCAATAGTATACAATGAGTTTCAACGAAGGCGCAGAACAGCAAGAGACAGAATTGCAAGTCATAAGACAGGGCGGCAGTGATGAGATTTGGATCAAGAGAGAAGGCACAGCAAGTGCACGCAGGTTCAACTTGAGTAGGCTTCCGCCTCACGTTTACAATATCGCTGGGTTGCGTGATCATATGAAGGACTTGTACAAGGAAGATTATACTGGCGTAACGGATGACAATATCATTGTGGGAAACAATTCTACCGGTGCCCCGTTACGTGCGGATGTAAAGCTTGCTGATTTGACCGGAAACACCTACGATACTCCTTACCCTGTTAAAGTCAAAGGTTTGTATTCGGATTTGTTTTCGCTGATGTCCAGGGTAATTTTTAATGAAGTTTATGAATCCTTATCAATTAAGGGAGCCACGCAAAGGCTATTGCCATCTTTGTTGCACACTGGCTTATCTTCGTCGCACTCGTCGCATTTAAAGGCTTCCTCATACACTAGGCTAGAGAAAACTACCCCATCGTCGGCGGACTCGTTGTCGATATCTCCAAAGATATCTACGCAATGGCAAAGTTCTCTTACGAGCCATGGTGGAGGGATGGATGGCGGGGCCTTAAGGAAGCGTGTTGTTGTTGCTGGAGAAGAAGAAATCGCTGACCGATAAGTAAGAAGATATTAATAAATGAATGTTTCATAAGCATAATTGCTCTTCATAAACGGAGGAAGATTAAAGTTCCATTTCTTTCTTATCACAGATGTTGGATGAACTTGAAAAGCTCGCGATCGTTGCTAGAATCTGCACCAATTTAGAGAACCATTACGGAATTAAGGGGCAGGACGCTAAAGATGTTGCGGAGTTCATTTTGGATATATTCTTAAGCAGATCCAATTCAGAAGATGATTTCGTGAAGGCATTGGTGGATACAGAGTTCTCAAAGGATTTCATCATAGATTTGTATCGCTTAATTTCCCAATTGATGCCACAAGACAACGAAGAGGGGGATGCAGAGGATAACGTAAATGGGCACTCCGATGATGGGGCTGCAAAGTTTCCAGGGCTGGCATTGCCAAATAATACGAAAGCACGAGATTTAATCATCAAGGACGAAGTTACAAATACAAACGCTCCACCTCTCAGGAAACGTCGAATGTCGCCTGAAATGGATAGAAGTAGTTCTCGCCCTTCTATAGATGATGATGCTGAGCCTGTAAGTGGAAAAGTTTACTCTGGAATTGTAATGAACATTAGAGACTTTGGGGTATTCGTTAGGTTGCAAGGGCTCAAAGGAGACAGAGATGGATTAGTTCATGTTTCTCAGCTACGCAATGGGGCACGCGTTTCTCATCCTGAAGATATTGTCAGTCGTCGTCAAAAGGTTTATGTAAAAGTCGTAAAGTACGAGAATGGCAAGATTAATTTATCTATGAGAGATGTTGATCAAGAAACTGGTCAAGATTTGAATAGGACAGCATCGAGGAAGAGCTTCATTGATGATGGCGAAGGTTTAGGGTTAGAACCTGCAAGACCTTCATTTGTTCGACCTGCGAAAAACAAAAGAAAACGACTAACTTCGCCGGAACTATGGGAACTGAAACAGCTTGTTGCTAGTGGTGTTATGGATCCTGCAGAGTATGCCGCAATTCAAGAACAAAACAGACTGGGTGATGATGGTGATGAAGAAGCAGATGAAGATTTAGATATTGAATTGAATAAGGATGAACCATTATTTTTAAAAGGACAAACTTCAAAAACACTGGAACTTTCTCCTGTGAGAGTTGTCAAGGTTCCAGATGGAAGTTTGAACAGAGCTGCCATTACTGGTGCATCATTGGCTCGGGAACGTAAAGATATGAAACGCCAACTAGAAGATGAAAAAGATCCTAATCTTGCCAAAGAAGTTGGCAAGAATTGGAATGATCCTCTTGCTGCCGATAAAAGACTTGTAGGTGATGTGAAGGCATCTCAAAAAGTTCAAAGTGACTATTCTGAATGGAAACAAAAGTTGGCAGAATCTAATCCAACTTATGGTAAACGTACAACAATGTCAATCAGAGAGCAAAGAGAATCACTGCCAATATATAAGCTTCGGCATGCTTTGATGAATGCAATTGCAGAAAATCAGGTCCTTGTTGTTATTGGGGACACGGGATCTGGAAAAACCACTCAGTTAACGCAGTATTTAGCAGAAGAAGGATACGTGACTAAGGGTATTATTGGTTGTACCCAGCCGAGAAGAGTTGCTGCAATGTCTGTTGCAAAGAGAGTTTCAGAAGAAGTTGGATGCCAAGTCGGTCAGGAAGTTGGTTACACCATTCGTTTTGAAGACCACACTAGTCCTTCCACTAAAATTAAATACATGACAGACGGTATGTTATTGAGAGAATGTTTAGTTGATGGAGATATGCGAAGATATTCAGTTATCATTCTCGATGAGGCGCACGAAAGGACAATTGACACTGATGTGCTTTTCGGTTTGTTAAAAGAAACCTTGAAGAGAAGAAAAGACTTGAAACTTATTGTGACTTCTGCCACGTTGGACGCGGAAAAGTTTGCAAAGTATTTCTATGGCTGTCCTATTTTCACTATACCGGGAAGAACGTTTCCTGTTGAAATTCTGTACACAAAAGAACCGGAAAGTGATTACTTGGAAGCTACACTTGAAGCCGTAACTCAGATTCACTTGCATGAGCCCCCTGGGGATATACTTGTTTTCTTGACTGGTCAAGAAGAAATTGACTCTGCTTGTGAAATGCTGTATTCCAGAATGAAGTCTTTGGGCTCAGCAGCACCAGATCTCATCATTCTCCCTATTTATTCCGCCCTTCCGTCAGAAATCCAGTCCAAGATTTTTGAACCTACTCCAGAAGGAAAAAGAAAATGTGTTATTGCAACAAACATTGCTGAAACTTCCGTGACGATCGATGGTATTTACTACGTTGTCGATCCTGGTTTTGTGAAGCAAAGTTGTTATGATCCTAAACTCGGAATGGATTCTTTACTTGTTGTTCCTATTTCACAAGCACAGGCTAGACAGAGAGCTGGGCGGGCTGGAAGAACGGGCCCTGGAAAATGCTATCGTCTCTACACAGAACAAGCCTATCACAATGAAATGCTTCCAAGTAATTTACCAGATATTCAGAGAACAAATCTTGCAAATACAGTTCTGACACTTAAGGCCATGGGAATCAATGATCTTTTACATTTTGACTTTATGGATCCTCCACCAGTCCAAAGTTTAATTACGGCTATGGAGATTCTGTACAGTTTGAGTGCTCTAGATGAAGAAGGATTCCTGACAAGAATTGGAAGAAAGATGGCAGAGTTTCCTCTTGATCCGCCTTTGGGCAAGATGTTGATTGCATCGGTGGATTTAGGATGTAGTGAAGAGATTCTGACTGTTGTTGCTATGCTTAGTGGTGCAACGAATATTTGGTATCGGCCTAAAGGGAAACAAGAAGAAGCAAATAAGAAGAAGAAACGATTTGATCAACCAGAAGGAGATCATCTTACTTTGCTGACTATTTATAATTCTTGGAAGAATGCTGGCTGCAGCAAACAGTGGTGTTTCGATAATTTCATTCAAGACAGAAGTTTAAGAAGAGCAGAAGATGTTCGTAAACAACTATTGGCAATTATGGACAGGTATAAAATCGAATTAGTTTCCTGTGGTAGAAATTACAGTCAAGTAAGAAAAGCCATTTGTGCTGGCTTCTTTAGACACGCAGCTCGTAGAGATAAACAAGAAGGATATCGAACAATTGCAGAAGGAACTAATGTATTTATGCATCCATCTTCAGCGCTCTATCAACAAACGCCTGAATGGGTTGTTTATCATGAACTTGTTATGACGTCTAGAGAGTTTATGAGAGAAGTGACTGTGGTAGATCCGAAATGGTTAAAAGAAGTTGCACCTACATTCTTTAAAGTTGTTGATCCATCTTTGGAACTATCAAAACGAAAGAAGGCTGAAGTTATTAAACCACTATACAACAGATTTGACCAAAAGGAAGAATGGCGTATATCAAAACTCAAAGCCCCAGTCAACCAGTCACAAGTGTTCAGCTCCAATATCAAAAGTTATTATTAAGATTAAAATAAAATGGAAGCCTCGGGAACACCAACATAGAAACTTGCTGTCGCTGAGCTTTGTGCAAACTTGATTCATCGCAAAGACTTTGACACACAATTCTATGGACGAGTTTGAAGACTTTACAGGAACTCCAACTTCCGCTCAAATGCCTGGATTAGCCTCATCAGATGCTCCAGTCGAAGATGCAGTTTCTGACTTTTTGTCGAGAGAGGCACAAATGGCACAGGAATTGGGAGAATCTGTTGTAATTGAATCAGCTGAAGAACCATCCCAAAACTTCCAGCAGGAACAGCAGCTTTTCGCTGAAGCTATCCAGAAGCCTTCCTCTGCATCTTTTGTTACGACATCGACTCCGTCTTCCGCTACTGCAGCTGCCCCTCAGCAAGATTCTGAAGCAACCGCAAAATGGAGACTCCAAAGGGATCAGGAAATCGAAAAGAAGGACGCTGCAGAGAAGCAGAAGCATCAGGAAATCCTTTCAAAAGCTAAAACTGATTTGGAGAACTTCTTTAAGGAATACACTGAAAAGAAGAAGAAGAATTTGAAACTAAATCGTGAGTCTGAATCTGCTGCTGCTGCTGCTGCTGCTGGCGCTGGTGGTTCGACAAGTGGAAGTGTCTGGGAAAGAGTTGCTGCACAGATTGACTTGACATCTGCCCCTGCGACATCATCCGTTGCTTCAGTTGTTTCATCAAAGAAGGATGCATCATCGAATGCTGCAGCTGATAAGAAGGAGAAGAAGGAAGAAAAGAAGGATACTTCCAGATTGAAACAAATTATTTTACAATTGAAGAATGATGCAAAGGCTCCTGGTAATGAAGTGGCAGCTTAGATCTCTCTGATTGTTAATAAAGAACCAAATGATCTTTAGTGTTGGTTGGTTGGGTGTACACGAGATACATCTGCCCCTTAAGAGAAGCCATCATCTTAGCTCCGTCATTTAATTTCTAATTGTGATCGAATCACCGGTGCGTGTTGGAGTCTGGATCGCTTTCGAGAATGAGCACGACAGCGACTAAGAAGGGAAAATTGGAAATCGGCAGCAGGGTTGATATACCTTCAATGCAACTGAGTGGGGTTTTACGATATCATGGAAAGACGAGATTTAAAGAGGGAACGTGGGCTGGAGTAGAACTTGATAAGGAAGGTTCAGGAAAGAATGATGGCAGTGTTGGTGGTTTCCGTTACTTTCATTGTGCACCAGGTCAGGGGATATTTATTAAGGCAGAGAATGTTCAGCCTGTTAAAGGTACAGCTTTAGCTGCTGGGGGTGGTGGTGGTTCAGATGTTAAGCGGAAGATTACGCCACCAACCTCTAAGGAATCTTTGATACCTTCATTCAAGAGGAGCGTATCTGGCGATAAGTTGAATACTGCTTCTAATGGTATGAGAAGGTCTTTATCTGGTAATACTAAAACTGGTTCAAGGATTCCTTCATTGAATAATCAGAGCTCTGATCATCGATCCCCAAAGTTACCAAAGGCAAATGGGTCTGCTTTGAAAGAATCTGTGTCGGAGGATAAATTAAAGCCGGAGAAGGAGACTCCTACTGCATTGTTCTCAGCAAAGATCACATCTCCTGTGAGTAGCAGTGATTCATCGTCTCAGAGGCCTGCAAGTGTATATGGCAGAATTGAAGGATCACAGAATCCATCACCGAATACTCCAGAACCTCCGAGAACTTCTGTCTCAAGTTTAACGCCATCTTTCTCATTATCTCAACGTTCTTTAACGGAAGGGAAATCATTGTTCGCGACAAAGGGCCAAGAACAACTGAAGGCATCGCTTGATGTGTATCACTCGCAAACGCATCTTTTAAAACTGGAATTATCTCATTTAACAGCCAAGTACGATGCATTGAAGACCAAGTACACAGCACTTAATGAGCAATTAAAGTCTGAAAGAACACAAAATGGTAATGTTGATTCTGATGCTGCCAAAGAACGCGATGAGTTAAAAAAGCGTTGTGAACGATTGCAAAATGAAGTCGAAGCTCTGAAGAATGTTGAGAGTAAAGTAGAAGAAATGGCTTCGGATGTTGAGACTGTTCTGAAGGAACGAGAGTCAATGAGTAAAACAGTTGATGGTCTCCAATTACAAGTTCATGAACTCGTCGCAGAACGAGAACGTTTAGCCAAAGAGAATGAGTCCCTGAAGACAGAAATTGAACAAAAAGTGTCTGTTGTTCCTGCAGCGGAGCCATTGATATCAGACGAGGATTTTAAAAGCTTAGAACGAGCTCGAGATCAATTCAAAGAACAAAACGCAAGGCTTATTACAGAATTGGAACAGTTGAAGAATCTTAAAGATGAAGAAATTAAAGAATTATCTTCTGACAGAGATGCTCTTAGAGGTGAGCTTCAGTCGCTTAAGGAATTGTCTGCAAAATTCACAGAGTCATTCATCGNTTGTTCCTGCAGCGGAGCCATTGATATCAGACGAGGATTTTAAAAGCTTAGAACGAGCTCGAGATCAATTCAAAGAAGAAAACGCAAGGCTTATTACAGAATTGGAACAATTGAAGAATCATAAAGAGAATGAAATCAAAGAATTATCTTCTGACAGAGATGCTCTTAGAGGTGAGCTTCAGTCGCTTAAGGAATTGTCTGCAAAATTCACAGAGTCATTCATCGAGAATGAAAGAATATTGCATGAAATGGAGCATATGAAGATTCATGCGGCACAGGCCAGTGATATGAAAGATAGCTATGAAATTCTTCGCAAAGAACATGAAAATCTGAAAGCAGAGCTTGAACAAATTAAATTGGCTCAACAAAATGCAAATGACAAAGTAAAGGAAATTCCTGAACTCCTTTCGCGGATTTCTGAGCTGCAGAAAGACGCAGACGAGATTCGTAAAAGTAGAACGCAGTTAGAAGAAAAAGATTTTGAGACTTCTACCAAGCTGGCAAATTCTCAACAAGAAGTTGAACGGTTGAAGAGGGAACTTGTAAAAAAGCGGGAAATTGAAGGCTCTTTATCAGATCTTGAAAAGGAAAGAAACTCGCTATTTGATATCAATGAAGAACTCACAAGGAACTTGAAAGATTTGCAAGACGGGAATAAGAAGCTCAGCGGTATGATTGAAGAGTTGAAGTTATCCGATACTCAAAAGGCAAATGATTTCGAATCGTTACAAAAGAAATTGGAAGACTCTTTAAATCAGACACAGACTGTTACAAAAGACAAAGCCAAACTTGAGACTTTTATGAATGAACTTGAAGAGAAGCTGTCGGAGAGTCTTCAACAGAATGCAGCACTTCTGGACAAATCAAACGAACTTCAGACCGAGTTATCTCAAACCAAG
>JALGPX010000085.1:0-37426 GCA_023515795.1 Amoeboaphelidium occidentale | reverse complement strand
AGACTTTTATGAATGAACTTGAAGAGAAGCTGTCGGAGAGTCTTCAACAGAATGCAGCACTTCTGGACAAATCAAATGAACTTCAGACCGAGTTATCTCAAACCAAGGATTCCGTTGCAGTATTAAGTACCGAAAACGCAAGTCTAAAAGACAAACTAAACACCAGCGTTGTTGCTGGTGAAGAATTAGATTCTTTGGCTGAAGCTGTTGAAATATGGAAGAACAGATTCAAAGAGCTCGCTGACTGTCTACAAAAGCAACCAACCATCGCCAATGCAGAAGAAAAGGATAGTGCCAGACTGCGAAGAAACTCCACAAAAACCGAAAGCATGGTATTTAGTGCAGAACACAAACTCTTAAAAGAACGTGTCGGAATGCTTGAACGACTCCTGGAACAACAAAAACAAGCTACGGAAGAGAATGACTTGCATGTCGCTCAGCTTGTTAAAGAGAAAGACCAATGGCTCATGGCATGGGAGGAAGTGGTGGAGGAAAAGAATATGTTGACAGAAGAAATATCTCGACTCAAAGTCATGTACAGCTCACAAATCTCGATAGGAATTGAGCAAGGACACACTAAATGCGCTCATTGCGAGTCTTCTGAACATCCTACAGACGAATGTCCAGTTGCTGAAGAGACTTTTTAGATAGAGTTTCTAATAGAACTTCATTAGAAGGGTGTAAAAGTGTCTCATTGCTTTTCCTTCGACTTTGTTGTATTCCCCTGAAACAATTGTCGAATGCATGCTATTCCGAAAGCTCCATGAACAAGAAGCAACCCGAAAAGGTTGGCATCCTCTGAAGCTATGAGTGGTCCGACCAGCTTAAAACCATTTGAATGAAGCGTGATACCAAGTAACATAAAGCCAATGTGGTAAAGGGTAATAAGCAAGAGAACTTCAATAGATTTGCTTCCGTTGTATGCCGCGAAAGCTGTCACGATTGAGATGCAAGCTATTGCAAGTGCCCAACAGTATGCTACAGTGAAACCAATGCCACTTAGATCTACACGATAAATTCATAACATGATGATACTTACTTGGAAAAATTATGGTCGGGTTCACCGCAACCGTTAATGATGCTAATCCCTCGACGACGGTATTTGCCACGAAGAGACGTTTCATCCTTGAGTTTGAACGAATAGAAATGCAACTTAACTCGAGATTTATTCAGTGCTTTGCGATGCAATTTGCTTCTCCCTCCTTAACAATGCAATCTGTCTTAGCTTTTCGTAAGCGATTTCTGCTGCTTTTTGCTCTGCATCCAACCAAGAATTAGCAGCGGAAACTGATGCATCTTTAACAACCTCTTTAGGCACTAGATTGCCACTATCTTTAATCTCTTCTTCAAACAAGACCATCTTCGTAGCACCGTATGAAGCAGCTCTCTCAGCAATCAACTTTGCAGCAGCCTCCTTCTTAAGCGTATCTTCAAACAAAGTCTTGGCCTTCTCGAATGACTCCTCCATAGAAACGCCTTCGTTGATAAGTCTCTGTTGGAGCTCCACAAATTGTTCTTCGTTCTGAATTGAAGGGTTCTTTGCGCTAATACCTTGAGCAGCCTCTTTCTGCGCGAAATCATCCTTCATTACGATAGGTCTCAGTTTCTCCAATGGATACTCCTTCCTGAACCTCTCCCGTAGTTTGTCTTCAGGAAATACGATATCTGTTGGTATTGGCATTATGCGCATTGCTTCTTTGACAGCTTGACGCCAACGCGCGTTCCGCTTCTTATTCAACTTTATCCATTTGCTCGACTGAAGCTTTGAGCAGTATTCTTCGGCTAGCTCATATGTTGGTGCAGTTTTGTGCATGGTAGGATCTTGAGTTGGAATACTCACAGGACGCGAAAGTGGAGGCAATGCAGACACCACAGGTAGCCAAACAGGCGGGCGCACCAGGGCTCCATTAATTTGATCTTTGATGATGTTGTGCACGCGTTGAGCTTTGTATCTGGAGTAGTTAATTATGTATTTTGCGGGCATCTTCTTGGGATCAGAACTTGAAAGAAAGCGATAGTTTATGTAGTGCTTTAATTATCGTTTCAGATCCTTCGGGATATCATACTTTGACTCCAAATTGACTACTGCTGCATGGCCCTGATGAATTTCGTTACTATGTGAGGCACCCAATCTGATCCATCAACTGTTGCTAATTGATGCAAGATAAACATGTCCAGCAGTTATTAGTATCTTATTCTCAAAACAATGCCTAACAGAGTAGTTGTTAAGAAGAGATCAAACGATATATTATCTGATGGTGTTAACCAGGCTCCAGTTGTTAGATCACCGCGTCCAGCAGCTCAAGCAGCAGGATCACCAAGAGATTCAATGAGATTGCCTTCAAGCTCAGGCAAGAGACGTTCATCAGATGCCCTTCGTAGTGTGCCATTAGTTCCACCAAAAGACCCAAGAAGCTACAACAGGAAAATGTCTGATGAAACACTTAACAACTTTGATGCTGTCAGATCACCAAGAAGTGTTACATCACAAGTGTCTTACGCCTCATATGGCGCATCTGAAATGGTTGGTTCAGTTCCAAAGATTAGATCAGAAATTCCTGACACGCCAGAGGACGATTCTCCAAAAGGTTCTGTTTTGGATTACTTCAGGCAATTCTTCAAAACCAGTTCTGCTAGAGGTCCAATGTTCTGGTGCAGTATTTGCATTTGTCTGTTGATTTTGATCGTGGTCATTGTTGCTCTGATTATTTATTTCGTTTACTGGGTTGGTGTTCCTTCAGTTCAGATTCTTGGTGTTGATCCTCCTAAGCAAGAAGATGCTGGTAAAATCAAAGTTGATTTGGGACAACCTGGCGTTCGTGCTCCTTCATTCTCTTTACAGTTGACTGTTAGAGTCAGAATTGATAACCCTAACAAAATGGATCTTTCATTCGAACCAATTGGTGTTAGTGCATACAATCCATTGGTTCCAAACTACAAAGTTGGTGATGCCTCCATTGATTTCTTGACTTTGCCAAAGCAGGATTCAGTATTCCTGACGGTTCCTGTTGACATCAAATACGATTTTGCCAATGATCCTGAGAAGAAGTTACCACAGGATCTTATAGACAGTTGTACAATCGCAAGAGGTAAAAAGGCACCAAAGAAACAATTGGAAGTTAACATGGGTGTCTCTCCAAAACTCAAGATTACAAATGAAATAAGAATTGATATTCCGCGTATAGACACTCCCTTCAGTTTCGACTGTCCATTCACAACTGATCAGACTATCAACATTGGTGGTATAAAAGTCGGTTTGAACAAGATCGACTGGATTGCATTGTCTGAAGGCAGAGTCGCGATGCTTCCTTAAAGAGACGCATAAGCGATACAAAATAACTGGCCCTTCGCTACAGGATTAGTTCAAATAAAATCTAAATCTTACTAAGAAGAGCGTTACTCGAATCGCACGATTTCTCGGCTACGCTGGTGGAGACTGTACAAGTAAATATGCGAGCATAATCACCTGTCTTTAACCACCAATTAAATTTTGCAGTTAGCTGACGAAACATCATGCACGATTCTTCCTGGAGAACACAAATGATCTTTTACCTTCATTTGCATTCAAATCCAAAAATACGTGTCTGATATTTCGTGCAGCGTTAATGTCCCTGTTCCAAACAGTTAAGCAATCTGAATTGCAGATTTTAACCGCCCAAAACTTTGTCTGTTTCAACTCATGTGAACAAAATGAGCATAACTCGCTGGGTTCTGAGCGAGCTAGATATATTGTCTTTAAGAAAGCGCATTCGCACTCCAGCTCGCAGGATGTGGGCGCTTGAGCTGGAGCTCTGCGCAATAAACTCGATTAAAGCATGTTATGAAGATCTTTAGAATTATTCAAACGTCATGATGTTTGTATCAAGATGTTGTTGTTTGATACAATGCGTGCATGCAATATTGATCAGAATAAAAAGAGCACGCCATGTCACATAATTTCTTAACCTAAAATGATGTTCCATGGCTTAACTTTAATTGCCACCATCCGGTCTGCTCTAGCTCACATGGAAATGCGAAATCCTGCTCCAAGACGTTCCCAGTACAATCCCTTCGTCCCGATCTCTCAGATCGACTACGATATTATGGCACCTTTGGCTGAAGATGGCTCTGAATTCCCCTGTATGAGATACCAAAAGGGTCCCGTGGTTCAAACACTTCAAGCTGGTACAACTTTCAATGTTCAGATGCTTGGTTCCACATTCCATGGTGGTGGTCACTGTCAAGTAAGTATCAGCTACAACGACAGGGACTTTGTGTCTTTGTATACAGTCTTGTACGGTTGTTTCATATGTAAGATCTTATCGAGATCTAATGGCATCTAACTTTCCTAGCAACTGGTTTGACATTCCCCGTCCAACTTCCAGCTAATCTACCTCCTTGTAACAACTGTACTTTAGCATGGTCATGGGTTAATGCAATTGGTAATCGTGAGTACTACATGAACTGTGCAGATGTAAGAATCACTTCAAACTCTAATGCAAGAACCTTTGCTGGCAAGGAGATGGTTGTATTGAACCAGGGAGGTTATCCATTCATTCCTGAATTTGGTGTTTCTCAAAGCGATGATGATGGTGTTAGCTTTTACAATAATGCAAGAACTATCACCATTACAAATGATGGTGCACCACCAGCTACTTCAACATCAAGTTCTAGCACGACAACATCCTCAACTTCTTCATCAACCAGAACAACTTCAACCTCTTCTTCATCCACAAGAACATCTTCAACCTCAACAAGAACAACATCCTCTTCAAGTTCCACAAGAACAACATCCTCCACTTCAACAAGAACTTCATCTGCCAGTCCTATCCCAACATCTTGTGTTGATAATGGTAAGAGAACCTGTCATATCATCTAAATTATTGTTTAGAATCATACTGCGTCGACTCAGGAAGGTTTGCACAATGCTCAAACAATGTCTTTTTCACACAACCTTGCCCACCGGGAACTTTCTGCACGATCAGAAGTGGTTTCGCCGCATGTGTTTCCAACTCAGAATCAACATTCCCTCCACGCCCTTCACCAACCGGAGGATCTTGCAGCAGTGGTCAGTCCAGATGCAAGGATCTATCAGGCTTAGAACAATGTAGCAATGGTATTTGGTACTTCCTGCCTTGTCCAAGAGGTAACCTCTGGATGTTGATGACCATTTTATTTTACATTTTTCTATAGGGACCGTCTGCAGATTTGCTGATGGTAGAGGTTCATGTGTGTTCCCATAAGGAGAACATATTTGAGTTCGAAACAAATACAATGAGAATAAATTTGATTTCATTCATTCGTCTTTTTGGTTAGATGGTTTAACTAATCCTGATACTCTTCGTCCAGCGAAACCAACCTGATCAGAAACACCACCAGCACCTAGTGGTTTCAATCGATGTTTACTACCACCAGCGCTAGCTCTTCTGTTTTGTAATAAACTGGAGCCAGAAAGACCACTACCACTTGTTTTAATAGATGAAACAGATTTCCTTTTGGCTGGGACAGATGGTTTTAAAAGACTTGATGGTTTGGATGTTGCGCTGACAGTTGATTTTGAAGCAGCAGCAGCAGCAGTCTTCTTGGCTGGGGCTTTTTTCGGAGCAGCAGCAACAGCCTTCTTTGCAGCAGGACCTTTTTTAGTAGCCGCCTTAGCAGAACCACCAGAACTCTTCTTTGCACTTGTTGTTGCAGCTTTGCCTCTGCCCTTCTTTTTAGGAGGCGAGTCTTCCTCAGAGAAAGCAGCAGACGCGTCTGAGTCGGAATCTTCTTCTTCACTACTCGCACCACCGCCTCCATCAGCTGCATCAAACTCAGATTCTTCGCTATCTTCAAACGCCGATTCATCGTCCTTGTTGTCGTCATCGTTTTGCTGTTGTTGTTGTTGTTTCGCAGCTTTTCCCGCACCTCTGCCTCGTTTCTTTGCAGCTGTGGCAGTTTCAACTTCAGCAGGCGGTTCTTCCTTTTCATTTTCCTTATCTTCTTCTTTCGATGCAACTGGCGCAGCAGCATCTGTAACTTCTTCAGTCTTTTCTTCAACAATTTTCTCCGCTTCGGTAACAGCAACTGTCGCAGCAGCTGAGGAGGAAGAAGTTTCCTGTGAAGATTCTCCAGTCTTCGCGGCTACCGGCTGCTTCTTATTCTGTGAAGATGAACTTGCTGTGGCACGTTTGCTTGACGTTGGCGCTGGTTGATAGTCAACAAAATCATCGTCAGAATCCACAATTGGAGCCTCAGCATATGAAATCCTACAAAAATTAGGGTTAGGGTTACAACAACATAACAAATAATTGAAGGTACCTTTGGGCTGCTTTTCTGGCCATTCAGAGTTGTTTCGCTTTAAGGTGACTAAAGGGGAACTTGTTCGATCACTCGGATGAAACAATCTCTTTAGTACGAGCAGCCATCATAGGGACAGACTATCACGTGATCAAATTACCTTAACTCTAAACTACGCAGCTTCCTTTCAGGATATCATCTTAAATAGCGCAGTTTCTTAGCCAGAAATTCCTTGTTGCACAGCGATCATTTTTGCGACATCATCAAATGGTTTTACGCTTAAAGGATTTCATCAGAGCGCTGAGGGCATGCAAAACTGCCGCAGACGAAAGGGCCGTCATCGCAAAGGAATCTGCCTCAATTAGAACTTCCCTGAAGGAGGATTCTTCTTCACCAGAGACGAGGCACATTAACATTTCAAAGTAGGCCTTCTTTAACAGCGAGGAAACTTATTAACTCTCCGTAGACTCCTTTACATCCACATGTTGGGTTATCCTGCTCACTTTGGTCAGATTGAATGTCTAAAGTTGGTTGCTGGCAGTAATAAGTATGCTGATAAACGATTGGGATATCTGGGAATTATGCTTTTGCTTGATGAGAACCAGGAAGTGTTGACTTTGGTAACGAATTCTCTGAAGAATGATATGAACTCTCAGAATATGTACACTGTTGGCCTGGCTCTTGTTACGATGGGTAACATTGCTTCAAAGGAGATGGCTAGAGATTTGGCACCTGAGATTGACAAGTTGATGGGAAGCTCCAATTCTTACATTAGAAAGAAGGCTATCTTGACGTGTGGCAGAATATTAAAGAAAGTACCTGACCTCACTGATCAGTTCTTACCGAAAGCTAAACAGTTGTTGAATGAGAAGAATCACTCTGTTTTGCTCGCAAGTGTTGTATTATTGAAGCAAATGTGTGAGGACTCTCCTGAAGCTCTTAGTCAAGTTAGGCCTCTGGTGCTTGTGTTGAATCGTCACTTGAAATCGTTGATTGCAGCTGGTAGTTCTCCTGAGCACGATGTTGGAGGTATTAATGATCCATTCTTGCAGGTAAAGATTCTGCATTTGATGAGAGTGCTTGGTAAAGGAGACGCACAAGCTTCTGAGCAGATGAATGATGTTCTTGCTCAGATTGCTACCAATACTGATGGTTCAAAGAATGTCGGCAATTCCATTCTGTATGAGACATGCTTGACAATTATGGACATTGAAGCTGATAATTCATTGCGTGTTCTTGCTGTCAATATTCTCGGTAGATTCTTGGGTAATACCGATAATAATATTCGTTATGTTGCTTTGAATACTTTGTCTAGAACTATCAGTATTGATTTGAATGCTGTTCAGAGACACAGAGGAACTGTCTTGGAGTGTTTGCAAGATAGTGACATCTCCATTAAGAGAAGAGCATTGGACCTGAGTTTCAGTTTGATCAATGAGACTAACGTTCGCGTGATGATTAGAGAACTTTTGTCTTTCTTGGAGACTGCAGATTCGGAGTTCCGTATTTCAATGCCTGCAAGGATTTGTGCAGCGGCTGATCAGTTTGCTCCAAACAAAAGATGGCATATTGATACCATCATTCGCGTATTGAAACTGGCTGGAAATTACGTCAAGGAAGATGTTTTATCGAACTTTATCAAATTGGTTGCTAATGTTCCGGAATTGCATGCTTATTCAGTATACAAGCTGTATTATTCTTTGAAACAAGATTTATCTCAAGAGTCTTTGATTCTAGCTGCTGTTTGGACTATTGGAGAGTTTGGTGAAGTCTTGTTGCAATCTTCTCCACAGCAGAGAAATCTTCCTGCTGAGGATCCTTTAGATGATCAGCCAAATAACGATTCAAATCAAGTTACAGAGAAAGAGATCATTGATTTGCTTGGATCAATTCTGGACAGTCCTTACAATACTACTGTTGTTACTGAATACATTTTGACAGCGTTACTAAAGCTGACTACAAGAGTTACTCAACCTGCCTCTGTTCAAAGCATTTTGTTGTTAATTCAAAAATACGCTTCTGTTATTGATTTGGAATTGCAGCAAAGAAGCATTGAGTATTTGACCCTTCTGACTGATAGTGGACTTGCAGCAGTGAAAGCCAAGGTTTTGGAGAGAATGCCTGTTCCACCTCCTACTTTAGCCTCTGCTGTTGCACCGGGAGGTTCAACTAAACAACAGTCCAAATCATCTTCTCCAGGAAAAGCTCCAGCTTCTGGCGGTGGTCTTTTGGATGATTTGCTATCGCTTAATGAAACTATGTCCTCTCCAGCAGCAGTTGCATCTTCAAATGCTGGTCTTGGTGGTTTAGATCTATTGGGAGGCTTTGGTGCTCCTTCAGCCTCTACTGCAGCACCAGTTAAGCCAACAAGTGGTGTTGATTTGCTTGCTGATGTTTTTGGAAGCACTGGATTGTCATCAGTGCCTGCTCAACCAGCTGGACCTAAATCTAAAGATGATATCTTAGGATTATTCGGTTCGACTGCAAGTCCATCTTTATTAAGCAAACCGACAGTTGGCGCTTCTGCAATCAGCCCTACAGGATCTAATGTCTCAAACCCTGCTGGAATCCCTCCTCTTGGTGGTTTAGGCTCTCCAGTCTCAGGGCAACCTCTTGCTACAGGAAACAATGTCCCTTCAGTTCTATCTGTATCTCCTGTGTTCCAAAACAATTCATCTCCTTTTGGATTCGCCACAACTTCTCAGTTACCATCACCTTCGTCAGAAGTTTCTGTTTACGATAAGAACGGTCTTACTATTAAGTTGAGCTACAAACACGATCCTGTAGCTGCTCCAGAGAAATCTTCTTTGGTTACTGCTTCATTCAGCTCAAAGACAGAAGTCACAGACTTGAACTTTCAAGTTGCTGTACCAAAGAGTCTCAAGCTAAATATGCTACCAGCAACAGGAACTATCGTTAAACCAGGACCTACTCCATCAGTCACACAGCAAATGAAAGTCATTAATCCAATTGGAGCTAATCCTGAAGGTCAAAGTGTTCCACTTAAATTGAGGCTAAAGATCATGTACTCCGTTGGCCCTAACAAGTTTGATGAATTGGCTGAGTTCGGCGGTTTCCCAAACTTTACGTGGTGAGTTGAAACGAATAAATTGCTTTTCCCTGCTCTGTCTCGGCCATGACGACAATCAATCTGCGGATTCTGACTTGGAATGTCAATTCAATTTTAACGCTTCGACAGTACCGCCCATGGTCAACGATTAAGAGTTTCAATGAAATACTTAACGCTTTGAACGCAGATATTCTGTGCTTCCAGGAAATGAAGATATCACAAGAAAAGTGTGACAGAGACATTGCGCTGCCTGAAGATTATGATGCGTACTTTTCGTTCTGCACTTCTAAAAAGGGATACTCCGGAGTTACGACGTACGTTAAGAAGAGCTGCCCCTTGAGGCCCTCGAAAGCTTTCGACAAATTTGAAGCTGCATTGAAGGATTTGGATGCTTTGGATGATATTGGCGACTTCAGTTTAGATGAGATAAAAGTCATAGACGAAGAAGGAAGAGTGGTCATAACTGAACATCCAGGATTCGTATTGCTGAATATTTACGCGCCGAATGAATCCTCAGACGAGCGAAGGTCATTTAAAGTTAGATTTAATGCGCTGTTTGAGTTGTACATTGTCGCTCTTTTACGTTCTGGTCGGCAGGTTGTCGTAGTTGGTGACTTGAATGTCTGTAGATCCGAAATGGACCATGCAGACCCTGAGAAGTCTAATAAGGATAATGGATTAAGTAACTTTGATGATCATCCGACAAGAAAGTGGTTCAATGAATTTTTACAGAAGCGCGGTCTGGTTGACGTATATAGAATATATTTCCCAGACGAGAAGGGCGCATTCACATGTTGGAATACTTTACTCAATGGCAGGCCAGCAAATTACGGAACAAGAATCGATTACATTCTCGTTTCTTCCGACTTGATGGATAAAATGGGAGATGTTAAAATCGAGAAGGATGTCATGGGTAGCGATCATTGTCCATTGTCTTCAGGGTTCAAGATTGAAGTTACTTCAGACGATCGCCCTTACAAAGCTCCCAAATTAAATTCAAAGTTCTGGGACAAATTCTCTTCGAAACAGAAAACGATCAAATCTTACTTTCAGCCGATAAAAAGGCCCAGAGAAGAAGTTAAAGAAAAGCCAGACAACAAGGATGAAGATGATGAGGTTATTATTGTTGAGTCGAAAGAAGTCTCAGTTCCTCTGACCAAAAGCCCGAAGACCGGAAAATTGAGTGCAGACTGGGCACATATACCGTTTGGTGTTCAGAAACCACCACCCCTTTGTAAACACAATGAGCCATGTAAAGAGATGACAGTTAACAAATCTGGGCCCAACAAGGGGCGAAGGTTTTACCTTTGCTCAAGGCCTGTCGGACCAAAAGATACCACTGGCAAGACCCAGTTTCGCTGTGATTTCTTTGCTTGGAAGTTCCAAAAGTCTACAGATAAGAAGGATTTTAAGAAAGATTGAGCAGAATCTGTACAAACAGAGTAATCGATCTATTTTACAGTTGTTTTGCAACTTCTATGGTGATGTTTACACCGATAATTAAGCACACACAAATAACAAGACATATGCTGTACGAAAGGCGTAGTTCGAAATTATTTCGCAGGCCCAATATAAGTAAATTAGACAAAGTAGCACAAATGAGAGCAATGCAGGAAATTAGTGTAATGACATTGAATGGAATGCCCAAAACGGAGTCGCCGTTAGAGCTTTTTAAATTTTCGAATGCTAATCCGGAAATGCCGATAGTAAATAGAGAGTTAAGAAGCGGAGCTCCGAAACAGGCTGCAATCGCCATAGAATAAAATCCTAATCTTGCAACCATGATGTTTGTCACAAGATCACCAATGCTGTTTCCTATAGCCAAAAAGGTAAGCCCCAATATGGAATCTGAAATGCCAAGAACAAAGCCGATGGTTTCTAATACAGAAATAACTTCTCTGCTAATAATAAAAATCCAGAAACCACCGCTAACAAACCCCAACACAGAAAGAGCCGGAAGAAACGAGACATACTCCCAAAACCTCCATTTGAGTTTGGTAAACTGCTCACCGCTCTTATATGGTAAACAGTACAAACAATCATCTATGGAACAAACCGCATTATTTCTTTTAGAGACTAGTTTAACTCTTACTAATCGCTTCCCACTATAGTTACAAAGTAACACCATCGCTGAACCAAGAACGCCAATAATCAAACACAACATCCAAACATAAAAGCCACTTGCTAGCGAAGAGCTCAACAAATTGAGCCCAAAACAAATCAAGAAAGGAAATGCTAGTACCTGAAAAGCGATGATATAGCGATGTCTAAAATACACCATCAACAATTTTCCGTAAGGGCAACTATTGCTATCAGGAATTCTGTTTGAAACGTTTCGATTTGAATCCTGACTTGGTCTTGTCTCCTCGGAATCAACACTGTCTAATAAAGCACAAACTGGAACACTTAGTGAAAGCAGAATAGTCGGAATAAGATTGATCATAGAAATGAAACGCCCAAAAATGCTTTGTATTTCCCAAAGACGGTATATAGAAAAACAATGACTTACAAAAACATCCCATTGATTATTCTCATCTCCCTCGTGTCTGCAAGTTTTAAAGCATGTTGGACAATAGTCTGCCTTATCAAGAACTGTTAGAAACTCATCATTTTCTGACGTTTCAGCATTCTGTGCTGGATAATCGTCGGCTTCGTAACCAAATAAAATATTATTTATCGCATCGGTCGAGGAAGAGATCTGAACATCTTCTTCATCGCTCTGATTTCGTTGTTGTGTATCATTAATTGTGGATGGACTCTTGGTTCCATGAACAGCATCCCATAATTGTAAAGCCGAAGATATCGATCCCACTCTAAGCTTCTCATTGATTGCTTCATGAAGCGACAAGTTAATAACATTATCCTTGATCTCATCTGAACGCGAACTACTTTGGTCATTTCTTCTCCTTCGTAAAGATCGAAATGATGGAGCTCTTGATGACGATGATGAAACATAGCTCCCAACAGACCGGGAAGCTTTAAGCTCTCGTTTAGAAGCCCAAGTATTTAAATCTTTTTGAGTAGAGTCACCGCGGAATTCATCAGCTGATCTTGCTCTCCTTCTGTGATCTTGTTTAAGTACGGTACTAGAAGGATCCAATAGATGATTATTCGTAATGACTTTCAGCACTGGTGACTTTTTGTGATGGTCTTCTGCATCTGTTGGAATCGGAGTGGGAACTATCTCATTCTCCTCTATGCTTGTATCAGATAACGTTTGCGGCCTTGATGGAGAATACTTCATTTCTATCTCGCCCTCAGGATTCTCCACGTAAATAGACGGAAAAGTTACAGGCTCATCTTGGCTCTCTTCATTTATAATATCATTCATAATAGGCGTGCTCCGTCTCCTTTTTGGTCCTGAAACAGACTTATAAAAGTTCCGAAACATCCCCATAATGCGTGGATTGTTAGTAGCAATAATTGTAAGAACATAAAAGAAATAAATAAGGAGCGTTATAACACTATGAAACCAGTAAATCTGTTGAGCCAAGATAATAGATAATATCACGCCCAGCGTCGCGAGGTAAAACACAGAATCTCTTATCACAGGCAACTTGCTCAGCTGTAGTATTGGCCTGCCTGACTGCGCAGCCATAATACCGATACATCCAACAACGAAAAGAGTCGTTATCATTCCTGCCCCAAGAAATCCTGATACAGCTAAAGACGCTGATCCTGTCACAGGTATCGAAACAATGTTAGATATCAGATCCCCAGAAGCATTGCCCAATGCAAGAAGAGTGACTCCCGCTACGTCCGGAGGCAGCCGCAGTATTTTGGCCAAAGATGCCACATTCGGTGAAAAGTAATCAGATGCAGCAGTCCCAATGAAGACGAACAGGAAGATCAGAAACAAGAACAAAGCAAACGTTGCAAGTCCCTTATTGAAACTGCAATACACAAATGCCAGATAATTGAAAATTCCCTCTGGTGGGCAATTTCTTATAATGAAGGCACATTCCAGGACAGCACAAGACATCTTCGCTGTGATTGTTGAACAAAATCGAACTTCAACAAACGCAAACAATTACGCAGGCTAGTAAATCTATTTTCGACTTTTGACTCTGAAACTCATAGACATCGCACCATCTGTTGATCTGGACGAAGTCTTGTTCTTTGAAGTCCTTGAATGCTTCTTGATCCTGTCTGCAAATGTGCGATTATCTTTCTTGTTCGCCTTTCTTGGGCGATTATCCCAGCTGAACTCCTTTCTGTTTTTAGTTTTGTCGGCCTTTTTACCATATCTCTGTATCTCAATAGTTTCACCAAACACAGAATCATCATCACTGCTATTGACACCTTCAGCTTCGTCTTGCATATTATCAGCATTCTGTTCTGTTTCGGAAGGTTTCTTTGACTTCTTAGCTTCCTTAGGCCGTGTATTAAATTTAACAAATTCAGCATTATCTTCGTCGATTTCGAACAGAGGATCTTTGAACAAATCCTTGAAACGGTCATCAACCAAATTATTTGCACCTTCATCTTCAACAATATTGGCTTCATCGCTGGTCTTATTATCCAATATCTTCTTGGCCAAATTCTTGTTGACTTTTGGTAATTTAGTGCCAGATGATATTCTGCTGGCTGCTTCTTCTTCCATTTTCTTCTTGATCAACTCCTTCTTCCAGTCTCCACCAAGACCAACACCAGAAGCCTGGAATGAAAACAATATCTTGGCTTTCTCATACAGCCTGTTGTCGATAAAGAAACCATGCATATATGCTCGAAGAACGTTTGTACCAATTAAGTGATCCAAACTCAGCTGCTCCAATTCCTTCTTTGTAACAAACTTGTAATCATCAAATACACCAGCTTGTGCAGCTTGAGCAGAAGGTTCCTCCAATTCTTCTGTAAGATTATCCAAAAAGGTACAGAATTTTGGAGCTGGACCGAGCGATGGAACAAACAAAATATTCATAAAAGTTCCCTCATTAGCAGTCATAATCATTCCGGATTTTGGGACAACTAGCAAGTCATTCAAATCGTGCTCTGGCTCATAAGCACAAAATGTTTCGCCAGTTTTCTTGTTCCAGACTCTTATAGATTTCTTATCAGCAGATACAATGTTATCAGATATAGAATGCTCGTGAATAGAAATAATGGGAGTTTCAGAGAAATGCCTGCGCTTGATAACTGGAGCAGAAGAACGCAAATCAAATATTGCGACTTCTCCGGAGGAATTTCCAACAGCGTATGATAGCTGATCATTCAAGAAAGTCAACGCAGTCACATCCCCTTCCTCCAAACTCTGAGCGAACGGAGAGAACTTAGCCACACGAGATTTTGAGCGCGAATCGTAAAATTCTACGACGCCTTCACCGCCACCGAAAGCGTACAAACCATTCCATTGATTCAAAGCACAAACATTCACACCATCCACAAAATCCGTAACTATGGGCTTCATGAATCGACCTTGTTCTAAATTAAGACGATAAACTTCATTTGAAGAACATCCCACAACAACTTCACATGTGCGCTGATCATATCGCATATCTCTGCCAAAGTGCGGAACTCTGGTCCTGTAAAACATTCCATTTTGAGTATGAAACTCAATAGAACGATCATTCTGTAATAATACAAACTTCTTCCATCCTTCTTCACAGAGCATCTCGAACTTTACCGTTTCTGCGTCCGTGTGCCTTTCGTATTTCAGCGTCAAATTGTTCAAATCATAAACTCTGACTTGTGGCTTGTATAGGCCTGTCGCCATAATGTAATTACCACACGGGGACATCTTGATGTTCGTGCTAGCCTCAGGGAAACAGAAGTCTTGGATAAGATCCACGCGTTTTGAATAATTTTGATCATATTTCAAATGCCTCTTATTCTTCTTTGCATTTAGTAACCATTCAGGAACGTGGCTTCTCGTTGAAGTAGAAAGCAAATAGATTTTTGTGTTGTTTGTGGACGTGGAAGTCTGTATTGTGGTCATACTATTGGCTTTTGATGCTTGATCGGCTGAAAGAGAAAATCAAGCGAGGAACTAAAGTTCTTTTTACACTCGGAGTAGGTCTGTTTAATTAAAGAAAAGAATGATTTTAATGGAACGAATGGTTAAAGGAAAGCGCAGGGAAGGTGCACGACCGTTTCATTGAGATATCTCTTTGCACTATTGTAGATGCGACAAGCTAGATCAAGATGTTACCATGATCATGTAGCAACCTTGTGATCATGACTTAAATTCAACGATCTCATGGTTTTATGACTGCAGAAACGGTTACGCAACGCTCTGACAACGATTCCAGCTGAACTTTGCAAGATCGATAAGGCTGGCACAATCGAACCGAAATCATCAGTCTATGATCGACATTAAAAAAACGTGCAAAAAATTTTGCAGTGTAACTTCATTCAGTAATTGATAATGTTAGTTCCTGCTATCGTCTTGGCCTTCGCTGCCACAGCTTGTAATTATCTTTAAAGGAAAATCATCGCGTTAACATTTTTAGTTGCTATCAAGCCAGAACGTTTTCAAGAGCCACACTTCGCGTCTGTGTGGACTAATGATATTAGCCCAGAGATAAAAACTTTTGATGAATCCTTTGTTCCTGAAGCCGATGCTATGTGCACATTGTACGCGTACAGATGGCAAATCCCAATGAAGTTATTTGGTTACGAGCTTGCTAAATTTGCTTGGACTGCTGAGCCACAGTTGGGTGATTTCAAATATGGTGGTAGACGCGTGTTTTTGAAGTGTACCTCTGGTTCTACTGTTTATGAGTCTGGAAAGTTTTGGTTCTGGCAAACTGGTGCATTGTATGACAGCGATGTCAGTGCTGCTGCCATTTCTGCATCTTTGACTGAGGAAAAGGTCGCGCTATCTTTTGGCTTGAATGGTGTCTCATCTTTGAAAGGAAAGCGTGTTTATGTCAACTTGTTGAACAAATACACTGAAAAGTTTGTTTCCAAGAAGGACATGATGATTGGTACCGGTGAAGAAGTTGTTTTTGACTTTGGTTCAAACGTTGCTAGTGACTTCATTGTTGAGTTGTTCGTTTCTGGTTGGTTCGGAAAGACTACCATTTACAGGGCTTCTCTTACTGCATTGATGGGTCAGCAGGAACCACTCGCTGGATATGGTTTTGAAGACGACTCTTATCGTCCTGTTGATGCTGCAGACTCACCGTTCGCTGGAGCAGTTGGTTCTTATGAAGATGAAGAGTATGAAGAAAGTCCTTTCCCATACGGTCCTGCTAACAAGCCAAAGGATTACGTGATGCCTGAAAAGTATCAACCTGAGGGAGATTTGTATGACAACTACGATGCAGAAGAAAGTTTCGCAGAAGGAGATGCTTTTGAAGATGCTCTTGAAGACGCTCCAGAAGACGCTCCAGCTCCTGTCAAAATTGCTACTCCTTTTGCATATGTTGAAGACTTGTCCACG
This sequence comes from Amoeboaphelidium occidentale, assembly GCA_023515795.1. Lineage (NCBI taxonomy): Eukaryota > Fungi > Aphelidiomycota > Aphelidea > Amoeboaphelidium > Amoeboaphelidium occidentale. The sequence continues at coordinate 20,714 of JALGPX010000085.1, read as the reverse complement.
ATTTCTGGAGCTGAGGCTTATCAAAATCAGGTCTCTAGCTCATCTGTCACAGTATGGAATCGTAAAGTCGCCAACTGGGATATTTCTGCTTCTCCGTCCTCTTATGCTTTCCGCGTGAACTCCGCTAATCAAGTCCGTATGATCCGTTTGAACAACGGAAGACCTAAGACCGCCTACCCTGTGTTGTTTGGTCTGTTTTTCGATGCAGATGCAGATACGTATCTTTTGGTAGACGAAAAGTCAGCAAAATCTCTAAAAGCTGAAGTTAGTTTGAAGGGCAGAAAGGTGTACTTGGTTAAACAACTTTAAAGCTCTTCAAAAAATTAATAATAGACGAAATTTCGATAATTTATTTCTATTGTTGGTAATTCTTTCGAAGTAGCTTCTTGTTGACTTTTCCCATTGCATTAACAGGTATTTCATGGACAATGTGAATTTTCTTTGGTATCTTGTATTTTGCCACTAATTTTCCAAGCCATTCGCTTACAGATTCTTCAGTAAGAGTTGATCCTTCTTTTGCAACAACCAAAGCAACAGCAGTATCTCCACCATCCTTATTATCAATTCCAAAAACGGTACACTTTTCAATCTTTGGATGACAATTAAGTTCATTCTCAATATCTGTTGCAGACACTTTGAATCCATTGATTTTCAGTATATCAACACTGGATCTTCCTCTCAACTTGTAATAAACTTTACCATCATGGTCTTCTTTAGCAGCAATATCACCGGTTTTAAACCAGCCGTCTTTATCAAAAGCTTGAGCGGTAGCCTCTGGCCGATTCAAATATTCCTTGAATAACGACTTTGATTTTACCAATAATTCTCCTTCTTGACCATCTTGAACTTCATTTCCTGTAGTTTCATCCACTATTTTCACTTCTACGCCAGGAAAAGGCTGTCCAACTGTTCCTATAACTCGTTTACCATTAAAAGGATTTGTACAAATCATTCCTGTTTCACTCATTCCGTATCGTTCTAATAAAGGCGAACCGAATGTCTGGTTCCATCTTGTAAACAGATTATTAGAAAGCGGACTACTCCCACTTATAAAGACTTTAACTTTGCTTTGACGCACTCGCTTCTGCTCTTCCTCAATACACTGATTAACATACGTAAGAATGGCTTGATACATCTTTGGAACACCCATAAAAATCTTATTACTAGGCACTCTTCTCTTTATCCACTGGCACACAGATACTGCACCGAATGGCATAAACTCTACCCGACTTCCAACAGACAGAGGCGCATACAAAGCATTAACTAAACCGTGAGTATGAAACAACGGAAGTGTATTCAAAACAAAATCATTCTCTGACATTTCCCATGCTTCCGTAATTGAAGCACACTGGGCGTCCAAAGTAGCATGAGTGTGCACCACACCTTTTGGGCGACCTGTTGAACCGCTCGTGTAAATAATCAGCGCGTTAGAATCAGACTGTTGACTATGCACATCATCCAAGCTAAAGTTCTTAGCATCCATTTTATAGGCTGCCTTTAATACTGTTAAATCAATGCGTAAACGCTCGGCCAGAGGTCTCAATGAGCTCACCAGCGAGTCGTGAACAAGAACGTGCTTTGCCCCAGAATCAGTTAGATAATATTCCCACTCAGTAACAGGATGCATCGGATACAGAGGCACCATACAGTTCCCATTATTCCAAATCGCTAAATTACCAGCAACATAATCTAAACCAGGCGGACAGAGGAAAGCGACGTTTTGATCTCTAATCGCATTCCTTCTAAGCTGAGACGATACAACACGTGAACCAGTAAGTAAATGAGAGTAATTCAAATCAATTAATCCTTGTCTAAGAGCAGCTCTGTCGGAATACTTTTGCGCGACTTTAATAATCCGATTGAACATTCTCTTAGTGCGTGTGGGTCCCAAAACAACAACGCCGTTATCGTCTTCAAGTTTTCTGTGTGTTGTTCAACCAGCGACAATAATTCCCCAGCTTCAAAGCCAAAAGATTCTGTAGCCCAAATGAGTTTCAAAGGATTTAAAAAGGCTGTTAACAGACTGCCACACATCATATCATCCAAAACAGGTTACGCTGAAGGTATCATTCATCACTTATCATCACTCCTTAATAATTGTAGAGACCCAAGACGAAGAATTTAATTACCTGCATGAACAACTTAAAGAGTTGGACCAATTAACTTCCAGACTGTCCGATGGTGCCAAGAAGTACAAGGAAGCTTTGGCTGCAATGCTCAAACATCAGGAATCTTTCGCTAAAACTCTGCTGGAAGTTTATGAGCCGATAACTGGGAAGTTTCCTTCAGGTGATAACTTGTCTGGCTCTGAGGGGATGCTGTACTCTCCTACAAAGAAGAATCGACCAAATACTCCGGAAAAGTCCTTGTTGCGCGCGCAGCAGTTTCAGCGCATCACCAAGGAAGCTTCGGAACAGGTTTTGCCTTTGCTTGATGTTGTTATAGAAAGGAGGATCATTCAGCCTACACAGGATTATTTGTCGTTGCATAAGAAAATAGCAAAGTTGGTTGTAAAGAGGGATCACAAGAAGATTGACTATGATCGCAACAAGGAATCTTTGAAGAAAGTTAAAGAAAAGTCATCTTCTGGTCACAGAGAAGATGAACGCAAGACAATGAAAGCTGAAGCTGCTTTGGACGAAGCATTTGGTGAGTTTGACAAAGTTAATGGCTTGCTAAAGAGAGAACTTCCTATTTACATTCAATTGCGTCTTGGATTTGTTGATAGTTTGCTTGAATCTTTGGTGTTCTTCCAGGATGAATTCTTTTATGGTGTATGGAATAATTTGCATAGTGGAGAAGCACTAATTGGTGCAGGTGATTCTTCAATGAGACGCAGTGAAGCTGTTGTTCTTATTCAGTCTATCAAAATACTTTCACGCAAAGGATACGCTTCATCTGCGTCTCATAATCCTTCTGATGTTGAAATGAGCGATGCAGAAGAATTCGATTCTGATATCAAGTATCCGAAACTGGATGATAACAAACCATCGTATGCAAAACCACCAGCGATGGCACCAAACACTGCAACTGCTCCAAGATCAAGCACATCTCAGTATGCAGCTCCCAATGCTGCTGCTTCTAGGTCATCATCTGTTCCTGTTAATGGATCATCCTCTTCATGGAACAGACCAGAAGGCGGTGTAGCTGTATTGCCTGTAGCATCAGCTGGAGTAGGCGGACCAAGAAAGGCGCCACCTCCTGCAGTTAAGCCAAAGCCTACTTTCCTTGCCAACACTGGTTCTTCTTTCAATTCATCCGGTACTGCACCGGGTTTGCCTCCGCCACCTTACAGAACTGCTGCTGCTCCTGGAAGAGTTACTGCTGTTGCGTTGTATGATTTTGAAGCTGTACAAGATGGAGATTTAGGATTTACGAAAGGAGATGTTATTGAAATAATTGACAAGACAAATGATGTAAATGCATGGTGGCGTGGAAGATTAAACGGAAGAGAAGGTGTTTTCCCTGGAAATTATGTCAAATTGGAATAATTAAAAACGATTTTATTGTGTCGGTATTTCTAGAATTTTCGAAAGCAGTTCGCGTATTTTGGAATCGTTTTCTGCTATTACAGCCTTCTTCATTTCAATTTTTCTTTTCTGTTCTTGTAAGACTTGCTCCAGAGTTTCAAATTGTGTAGAATATGATTCCAAATGCTTTCTTGTTTCTTCCTTTACTTTAATCAATTCTGGTTTGTATTTTTGTTCTTCCAGCACCCAATGATCAAGCTCTTTGTCCATCGCTTCGAAATCTGCTTGAAGATAATCAAGAACTTTTGTCACAGGTGCGAGTATCGAATTCATTTTGTGTAATGCAGCCTTCAATTCTGATGCCTACAAACTTTTAAAGAGATCCATGGAAGCTTACCTCTTTATCATGAGTGTTAGTCTGTGGTGTGGGCGACACAATCTCTGGTGATTTGATCAAAACATAATCATCAACATCGATCACTTGAGGTGACTTTAATGCAACTTGATCGTTCGCTATGGAAGTTGAATTATCTGATATTTTCTTGGCAGATGTTGCAAGACGTGTAGGAGTTTGATCTTCCTTAAAGATCACCTTTGCGACTTTCGTCGGAGAAGGCGAGCTCAAGTTGTCAACGGATGTCTTCTTATCAATCGATCGTTCCTCTGGAGATTTTAGCCTGACATCAGATACAGGCGTTTTTGTAATTGATATCTTATCAATGGACTTTGACATTTCTTTGGTCTGTCTTTGAGATTGTTTCAAATTTTGTGAATGCTTATGTGATACCTCCGTTGAACCTTGAACAGCATCATTCCTTTTCACTTTACTTGATGATATCTCAGCAAGCAAACCCAAAAATGCACAGGTTTCTTCAGGGTCCAGACCAGCGATGATCTTTGATGGTTTCGCTGTAACTCGTTTTCCAGATTGTTCCTCTACATCAAAACAACATTATATTTTGCTTTAGAACATACGCACAAAATTTATGATCTTTTGAAGGAAAGCTAATTTCTGGTCCTTCTCAGTAAGTTTTTGCCTTCGCTCCTCCTCACTAAATAAGCCCATGCCAAAATTGGTCTTTTCCATGATCTCAATGATCACATCTTTAACAAAGTTCACCGGTGGTTTAGACAAGAGCTTTTCTGTTAAAGGAGTCTTTGTAACGATCCTTGATAGCTTCTCTTTAGTATTTGTAACAAACTGTGCAGTATCAGACATGATCAAAACAACAAGCTTGATGAATTCTCCAGCTGAAACGATAATTTCTCTTTAAAGCTCGAGACCAGTCGATTTTCAGCGATGGTTAGACATTTCACAGTCGTGGTTTTGTAAAAGCATGAAAAGACACCATTTCTTTGGCTGCAACAGTTTTCTATTGGGTTCAAAATCGGCTGGATATCAAGACACAAAGCTCGCTCAGACGTTTTTGATGGCTTTGTTCGCGTAAATTACAGCTCTTGGCCATTGAATTTTCCTTGATATGTTGCTTCCCCGATGGTTCTCATAAAGATGAATTGACAAATCTTGGTACCAGGAACGAGACTTAGCACTTGCTACTCAGTTAGAAACTTATTAACTCCATCATTGTCTTACCTGACTACAATTATAAATCTCCAGCACTTGCCTGTTATCAATTCCTGGATTCATAAAGCAGCAACTAACATGAACATAAACACCCATACGAGCAAATCGACTTCTGCCCTCCAACAGTCCACAAATCTGTGAACTCAAACCAATCTGCTCCCGTGTTATGCCAAGTACCAACTCCCCAGGCTTCAACAGAAACTCCTCTCCTTCCTTGAGTACAACTTTTGTAGTGTGATCTTTAAAATCGATATCATTTGTAACTCTGATCACCTTGTCTGAAGGTTGAAACCGTCTGAATTCATTGGATAGGGATAGATCAACTGATGCAGGACCAACAGCAGCAGGATCAAATGGAGTAATGGTGATCTCATTCTTCTCAATAGCTTTAAGTATTTCAGCTCTTGTCAAAACACTCATTGATCAGTTATGGGAAATTGAGTCTAGAAGTTTGCAACAGCTCAAGATATCACATGCCTCTGGTGATATCATTTAAAGAGGTCTATAGATCGTGCCTTATTTATATTGAAGTATCGTAAAACTAAAATTCCGGTCCTTCAAGTATTACATCAGCCTGATGTTTTTCGCTGATGAGATCACCGCAAATGCTTCAGAAGGAATTTCATAGCAACAGCAAAGAGAGCAGCACCCCCAATACCGACTCAACAGGGAATGATAAATCTTTAAAATGTAAAGTTAAAGCACGAATACCATTTGGTCCACCTTCTATAATGAGCACGGCGGATGGTACAGACAATTTCCAACTTTATGTGTACCTCTACGACTTTTACCGCAGCAGCACAGCAGACAGGAAACCTGAACAACATTTGGCTCTTGTCTACAACAAACCTCTTTACTCATCTTCTCTGGAGCATACGCAGCAGGACGACACTGAGCACGGGCGAACGGTTAGAGGTGCTTCTTTGTCATCAGATGCGAAATATCATATTCCTTCTCAGGCACCGCTAACACGAATACATTCGGCATGTTTCACTGGTGAGACTCTGCATTCTTTACGCTGCGATTGTGGTACCCAACTGGAGAACGCAATGTTGAGTATCATTGAAGAAGGTTTTGGCATAATTCTCTACTTGCAACAGGAGGGCAGAGGCATAGGCTTAGAAGATAAGCTTAAAGCATACAATTTACAGGATATTGGATATGATACATACGAAGCTAATCAGGAACTGGGACATCCTCCTGATGCTCGCGACTATGAAGTTGCTGCAATGATTCTGAATGATTTGAGCATTGAGTAAGTCTCTTGGTTGCCAAAGTCTCAATTAACTTTTAAAGGCATGTGAGACTCCTGACGAATAACCCTGACAAAATTTCACAGTTGGAATCTTACGGTGTTATAGTTACAGAGCGTATTCCTGTTTCTCATTTAAAAGCTAGCGATCTGTCAAGTTCAGCGAGTGGCAGTGACCTGAACAAGAGCGTCTCACATGAATTAGAGACTTATCTGCACACAAAAGTTAAGAAAATGCGTCATTTAATTTCATCCATAAGACCGTAAAATAGAGCACAATGCGGATCTTTTCATTGAGGAAACTGCTCTTTGATTTTTGCATGTCAAGCTCAGCCAGTGATAATTACGACTCTGATGGAGCAGCTGCATTTTCAGCAGAAGAACACAGCGACGAAGAACGCGATTTAAGCGAGCTAACATTTGAGGAACGGCTACAGTTCAACAACGCGACTAAAAAGCAGAAAACTATCCCTGAGACAAACGATAGAAAACACGTAGAACGACAGCAAAGGGATGCGAATTCGTTCAAAAGAGAGAATAAGAACAGACCACAGGAAATATCATCAAAGAAAGCCGTTAGCAGAAAGCGCATCGTTGTGGAACTGCCACATAAAGAGAAGCGTGTTGATCCAAGATTTGATCCAATGTGTGGCACATTCCATAAGGACATGTACGAGAAGGCGTATTCTTTTATTGATGATTATAAAGATAAGGAAATGAAGGATCTAAAGAAGCAAATTGAGAGGTCAAAGAATCCAGAGAAGATTGCAGCGTTAAGGCAGGAGTATGATCGATTGAAGCAGAAGCGCATACAGGAAAGCAGAAAGAAACAGTCGGAAGAAGTTAAGCGACAGTGGAAGAAAGAAGAACAGGAGAAAGTTAAGGATGGTAAACGTCCGTACTTTCCAAAGAAGTCCGATTTCAAGCGCATGGAGCTTGAAAAGGTTTACGAGAAGGCTAAAGAGAGCGGTACCGTTGATAAACTCATGGCACGCAAAAGAAAACGCACGGAAAAGAAGGAAAAGAAGAAATTACCGTTCAGAGTGGAGCGAAGGTGAAATGCTCAATAGATTCCTTATCTTGTCTTTCGTGGAATGTCAAACAGGAGTCTTATCGCTCTTTTACTGGTTGGGGCTGTAGCAGCTGCTTCTAATCCCGATGAAAGATCATTTCAGAAGTTCATTCAGACAGAAATGAAACGGTGAGTTATTTTGGATCTGTCTAAAAGTGTTCTTACTGGAATAGATCAGGATCAGGATGGATTGATCGCAATATCGTCGCAAGGGTTTCGGCAATAGTACATGAGCGCAGGAACTTTGTTTTCTTTTCCTTGTACTCTTTGGAGGAGATTGACTCTTATTTCGTTGGAATTTTTGGTACGTTTGTGAAAGTACCACAGCAGTTATTGGATATGATCTCTGGAAGACAAGCCAGCTGATTCAAAAGGTAACCAGAAGATAATAAAATCAATTTTTACTCGAATTAAACACATCCGATGTGAAAGCAGTGAGTTTCTCAAAATGGGATTGTGCATTTAACTTCCATAAAAGTGTTTTCCCATCATCACCAGAGGACGCCAACATTGTTCCAGTCAAATTCCATTCAACACGCCATACTTCAGCATCATGATCTTCCTTCTCAAATATAACTTTAGGATCTTCTCCTGTAGGACTTGTTGTTATTGAAATCTGATATATTCTGACCTTCTTATCTTTGCTTCCGGTAGCGATCCAATGAAAGCTTCTACAGGCAAAGTTAACAAACATACAGTTCCGGTATCATTCAGTTACCTTCCAATAGATGGAGCCCATTTGATGTCATGAATTAAATCACCATGCCCACTAAGAACATTTGTTACAGCCCATTTACGTGTAGAATCATCAAATCTGTATATTTTCGCAACATTCTCTGAACCACAACCAATTACAATAGACGGAGGTTGAAACCGCGATTTACACCAACTTAAGCAGAATTCCTCATCCTTTTCCTTCGTTGGCTGGGATACTTCGATATCATCAATCAGAGTCCAGTGCGCAACATTTATCACGTCGATTGCTTCGTAGATTCTTAAATTCCCATCAACGGAAATCGTCGCAAGTTTCAGTCCCAAATGATGTGGGCCAAATTCGATGCCCTGAACCGTTCCTCTGCTATCGACCAGTCGAGCCTTCTCAGACCAACGCTTTTCGCTTTGCTTCTGTTCAGAATCCTGTTCCTCAAATACACGCACAGATTTATCAAACGAACATGAAGCAATGATTTGTCCGTACTCCGGATGGCTCCAGCACACTCTTAAAACAGCAGCATCGTGGGCCTAAGTTTGAGTAAATTGAATCAAGTAGAAATCTAACCTTCCAGCTATCATTTAAAGACCATTCTACCTGTCCCTTTTCATTTTCTATTAAATCGAACACTTTAATTCTTTGGTCCGATGAACATGTCGCTAATCGTGAGCCATAAAAGTCGAAAGCTAAGTCGTGCACCAAATCTTCGTGCTGTGGTGAGAACTTTGATAGCGTTTCAAAAGTCATGCTGTGAACAAAAGAGAATTATCGCAGTGATATTAGCGTGCAAAAGATCAGCTTGTAGAAAGCAATCTATTTCAAAATTGAGCTTCATTGTCTTTGGAATCTAACGAGTCCCTTGTGTTTAAACGTGAAACCTGTAAATAGCGCTCTTGTGTCACGGCGATTAGTAGTAACGGATTCTGCTTCTTCGTCCAACTTCTTTTTCTTATCTAGAACCTCTGTGTACATCTTGATTGCTTCAGGGCTTGTAAAGTCATCAAAGTGTCTGGTATCTCCTTCGCCGTTAAGTTTTGGAATGAACGGTGGTTTCAATAACTTCTGGGGAATATCGCGCATGCTGCCCCATAAGATCTTTTCTGCTGCCATTCTTGGTTGCATAGACGACATTGCCATTTGTATCTCATCATTCAACGAACGGAACCAAGAATGAATCTGCACCTCAGAGAGATTTTTAGGACGTTTGTGGCGATGAGTGATAAGAGAACTGATAAGGCTCCAAGCGTCATCAGTCATGTTAAATTCAGCATCGCTTCCAGTATAGTTTGGTCTCTCCAAGACTTCTTGCCAGTGATAAACATTAATCCAAACTTCTTCGTTTGTTGGACCAGTAAATGGTGGATATCCTGCCAAGAATTCAAATAAAATGCAGCCTAAAGCCCAATAATCAACAAGATAATCATAACCAGATGCATATACTTCGTTTCTTCCTGGATTTGTGGAACAAAGTATAACTTCAGGAGCCATATAATCAGGACTTCCGACCAATGTGAATGCTCTTGTAGAATTATTCTTGTAAGAATTGTAAAGCTTCCTTCTCTCAATAGTACTGTAATGAGTTGCAGTTGAATCTCGTAACCCAGCCAACTTCATACGTAACGACTCAAATCTCTTCTCACTTATACGGCCTTTCGATAGCCCAAAATCTATCAGTTTTATGTGGCCAGTTTGGTCAATTAGGAAATTCTCTGGTTTCAAATCACGATGAATGTAACCCAACTCATGTAAATGTCCAACAGCTGTAAGCATCTCTGCCATGTAGAATTTGGCATCTTTCTCACGTAGAATACCACTGTTATTTAACAATGTTCTTACATCGCCTCCAGGTACGTATTCCATCGCTAAGTATACATTATCAAGATCTTGAAAGGCGTATAGCAGCTTGACTAGCCACGCGGAGCTTGTTTGAACCAAAACATCTCGCTCAGTCAAGATATGTTCAACTTCTCCCATCTTATGCAGAACCTTCTTTGACATTTTCTTCAATGCACAGATTTCATTTGTATCCTTTTTCTTTGCCAGAAAGACTTCGCCGTAACCACCTTGGCCTATTTGTGCAAGCACACTGAATTGACCTACTTTTGTACGCGTTCTACGTAACCTCAACAATGCAGTCTCTTGACTACGGAACTCTTTGATCTTAGCTGATCTTTCAGCTGCGGCCATCTATAATAGTTAGCAATCGACAAATGCTTGACATTACATGATTATGAGCAATTCTATCTTTGAACTCCTGAACTCTTAACTTCCTATGGTGCAAGTATGATAATAGATCGTAGTAGTAATCAAGAAAGTAATAGTTTGTTACATGCACCCGTCTTTTAGTTGCTGGAGATACAAGAAGCGGAGCTCCTTTTGTGAATACAGTTGCAACCTGATCAGCACCTTCTTCGCTTGACACTTCATCTTCTTCGTAATCTTCGTGATCATCAATAACCGTAACTTCATCTCTATCAACGACTGCTGGAACTTTATCTGGAACATCTTCAATGAACCCAGAGTCTCGTTGCTGAGATTTTAGAAGTTCAGCCATGTTTTTATTGATCTTGATCCTGGACATCTTGTCAGTGGTTTCAAGTTCGGCTCTTTCGAGACTTGTCTTGTCAACGTTATGCAGCATTATGTCTCTCACGAGAAACGGGCCAAGCCTGCTTTTTATGGGAATTTGATCGAGTTGATCACCATGGCAACCATTCAACCAGACACGAAAGTGATAAGATGAAGTAAATCATCATGAAGTTCTTTTCAAGCGTTATTCGGGTCCATGTTGTAGAGTTTACCGTACTTCAAATTATCTGAAATGATCCAAAAAACTTTCGTGCTATTCGTTCTCGTTGTTTCAACTGAAAGACTGCATGGACGAGGAGCAAAACAACTCTGCTCTGCCGCACCAACCTGATCTAAGAGTATCTGGCAATGGGACAGATCAGGGGAATGTAGATCCAACTGTGACAGGAAAGGATGGTCCAAGTGGTGCTCTTACTCCACCAGAACAACGACAGCGATCAAAGTCTACAAGTGTCTCTCTTATGGCTAGACAAGGGTCTAAAGTATCGACTACAGGCTTCCTTGTTAATCCAAGATCAAGAAGTGCCACTGTTGATAACCCAACGGTGATCACTGTACCTTACAGTATTGGCAAAGTATTAATGGATGACAACGTAAACGAATCTGATAAAGAGGAAGGACCAGTGGGCTCAAGCCCTTCATCACCGGTTCTATCAGAACCAAAGTCTCCCTTAAATCGTCCTAAAAATTCAAAAGAAGCTCAAGCAAAGAGATTGATAAATAATTTATCAAAAGCATCCCTCACGAGTGATCCAAACGCCGGACCATTGATACCTGAAACTGTTCCAGAAGGGTTTGAAGAGAGTCTAGGAGCCGAGCTTCTAAATGAGATGACAGATAGTCAGCTTTTGAAAATCGCTTTGGAGAGGTCCAAATATGATGCTCGTAAAGCCAGGGACAGTAAACTTAATGAAGATGTACTGTTCTTAAAAAGTTTAATGGATTCTATGGAACCTTCTAATCCAACTATAATGACCACTATTAATGGTAAAGAAATATTGGCGACAGCTGTAGATGAAGATAAATTAGAGACAGGCGGTGTTACAGGAGATACTCAGAAAATTTTAGGAACTAGCGCTTATCCGGAGTCACTACTTAGTGTAGCCTCTGAAGAAGACCTTGTTGCTGTGGCTTCTCCTGGAATGCAAGCAGAATACGATGATATGTTGGCTTCGGGAAATAATCAGACAAATGGTTTAGATCATCTAAATGCAGCAGAACTGGAGAGATTGCAAAGACTAAAAGAAGAACATCCTTCAAGACTCATTCAATTGTATCCAGCAAGGAACGCAAAAGATGCCACAACTCAAACAAGAGATAAACCCACCAGAAAAGGAAAAGGCTTAGTTTTGCCGAGCGAACAACTAAATCCAATTGATTACATTTCTGATGGCGCGGATACTAAGGAGAAATTGTTACATTCTACATTAGGGCGAATAGCAGCGGAAGGTAAGTCAGCAGATAGCCATCAAGGCTCTAAAATGGCCTCGAAAACATCAAAAAAGAAGTCAGAGGATCCAGCATCAGATCAAACTATTAAAGAGCGAACAAAAGGGTAACATATAACTACAATTGTTTACATTTTAGACGAAAAATTATCGCTAACATAGAGGCAACGAAGAGAAGGTCTAAAATGAGTTGGTATCAAAGATGGCTTTATGATGTTAAAAAGTTTACAACCAAGTCTTACAAAGAGATAAGAAACAGGATCGGAATCTGGAGAACAGAGTTGAGATTTATTGAATCGCGTTATGGCACTGGTGTTGTTACTTACTTTTCACTCTTTCGTTGGGTCTACGTTCTGGACATTTTCCTTGCTATAATCTGGTACATTTTTGTAATATTGTTTGGGATTTTGGAAATGTCTAGTAATGACAACAGAGGATGGAAAGAGTTCATGCAAATCAATAACGGGACAGGTATATTGGCAACGAGCGATTTGGTTCAACAATTATTCTCCGGTAAAGAAAACATCCAACGAACTTTCTTCTTCTATGGAAACTACAAGTCCAAAGTAAAATTTGGATCTGATGGGCCACCATACAACATGGATACTGCATACTACGCTGTTATTATATTGTTTTACATCATTTCATTCATTGCAATTCTATGGAGAATGAGACAGTTGTTTGTTTCAAGAAAAGAGTTTTACGATCAAGTTTCCATTGACAAAGTTTCTCCATTTGGTACAACTTGTTTCTCTGGTTGGGACTTTTCAATCCGTGATAACGAAGCCAAAGTAAATCGAAACTTTGCAATTTCTACTTTGCTAAAGACGCTGATATCATCCGAAGAAGTCAAGGAAAAGAAGAAGCAAGTTAGTAGCGCTCAAGCTACAGAAAACATCATCAGAAGAGTGATCACAAACTTTATTGTTCTCATGCTTCTTCTTTTTTCATCTTTGATTATTTGGTTTGCAATTCTGGTGGAAAATGGTTCGTATCCTGGTTTTGAGTTTATTCAAGGAAATGCTTTTATTTCTCCTTCTGCTTTCGTGATTTCGTTTCTCACTTTTATTCTGCCTTTTGTATTTAACAAATTGGCGATATTCGAAAGATATGCTAATCCTGCAACAGAGTTATCCGTCAATTTAGCAAGAGCGTTTATCACCAAAGTTGCTTCAATCTACATAATTATAATTCAATTCTACATTGTCCCTGATCAGAATTCACCTTCAAGATTTGTTATATCATTGAACAAAAGAGACTGCTGGGAATCCCAAATTGGCCAATTGTTTTATCAGCTAATTTGGACCAACTTGTTCTTGACAGTTCTTGGAACTGTCGGTTATGGCTTGTATGCATTATTGATATCAGGAAAAGATAAGTATGATTATGGAATAGCAGAAAATATCCTTGAAGTCATTTACAGACAAGGCTTGGTCTGGGTCGGGACTATCTATTCCCCAATGTTAATTGTTGTCTACATTCTCAGTGGATGGATTATTTTCTATGTAAAGATGATTGTTATTAGAACATGTGGACTTCCTCCCAAGAGAATTTACAATTCATACCAGCAGAACATCTACTTTTTATTCTTCTTGCTGGTAATGCTAGGTTTGATGGCTTTGCCTGTGTTTTATGGGCTCACAGTGTAAGTTCTCTACTTTTCATTCTCATTTTTTAGCTTGGAACCATCGTGTGGACCGTTTGGACCTACTGAACAGTCTCCTCCTTTGTTGAGTGCTTATGAAATTATTCCTCGCGGGATCAATAACTTGCAATCTCGCTCGCTGAGGAATGTTTTAAATTTCGTCGGCTCATTGTCATTTACAATTCCTGCAATAGTGGTATTGAGGTAAGATTTTATCTGCTGCATGTCCAATTTCTTTAGTATTTGGATATATTATTTGTTGGCAATTGGAGAGCGTCGAAGAAAGGGTTTGAAGCAGTTGGTTTATGAAGTGAACACAGAGAGAGCAGACAAGCGTTTCCTTCTTCGCTACTACAAAGTGAAAATGTAATAGAATCATGAATCGTTTATTAAAAGACTTCCATGATCTTCGCATTCAAGTCTTCACTTGGACTTCTGATTCCAAACTCCACAGCAACTCCTTTCATTGATCCACTGACAGCAAACCTGACTCTGCACAAAGCTTTCATTCCTCCAATGAAGACTCCACTCAACAGCAAAACATGACTTGTAGTTAAATGCTCCTTTCCTGCCTCCAGCTGATCAGAACCACCACAAACAGACAATGGAAAGACGGAAATAATTTGAGCCATTGCTTCTTTAATGGAGTTTTGCGGCAACTGGAATGTTTCAATGGTCTCGCTTGATAAACTTTCCCAGGCTCCTTTGAAATCAGAAACATAGCTTGGCAAAAAGAAATCCATGAATGATAATTCAACTGGTTCGACCTAAAGAGTAAAATTGAAATCAAGCTTCATAACTTACCTGATATGTGTCATCATAGCCTTCATCGTCTGGTTCAAAAGTAGTAGGATCACAATCCTTGCTCACAAACTTCAAAGTAATAGAGAATGAACCATTAATGTCACCAAACTTTTCAATCGGGTTATTTGATGGATTATTGATCTTAAAAGCAACAAAGGCACTATGGTTCTCCTCATACTTCAGTTGCGCGATGGGCAAAGAAAGAACAGGAGTTAGTTCCTGCACCAGAGACGCATCCAATGGTTCCATCACAACTTTGACATTTTCAAGCAAGACATCGTCTAAAGTATTTTTGCAGTCAAATTGGAATAGAATATATCCATCAGTGAAAACATGTTTAACAACGGCAACAACATACTCAGCAATATCTTCGGATAAAGACTGTCTTCCACTCGATCTAAAGATTTGACCCAACTGTTTCAATTGAGGATTGCTCAAGATCGCAGCTGGAGAAGCAACGGTTTCTTTAGGTTCAACAGCAGATGCAGCTGTAGATGAGCTGACTGAAACCAAACCAGCAGCTTTAGCAAATTGTGACATTCCATTTCTTTCCTTGGTCCTTTCTAGATCAGCTTCTTGTTTTGAAATCACAGGGATAACTGAGACATCAAATGGCTTATCGTGTTGAGACTTATCATTGTAATAGTCCAACAAGTACGACTCCAGTTGATCAAACTTGAAAGTAGAATCATCCATAATGAACTTTCTGCTTTCCTCTTCTTCAGCCTTTGTCAGCATCTCCAAGTACGTAATAGCACGATCACGAACTTCATCATCTGGATCATCAAGGCATCTGTTCAAAAGAATCTTGATGCTTTCTTTCATCTCCTCAAATTCTTTTGAAACAGATTCAGTTCTTTTGATTGCAAACTTTGCCAAAGCACTCACTGCAGCAGCTCTAACAGGCGCATTCTCCAAGATTGTGCGATTGTAAATGTATCTGATGAATTTAGTAGGCTGTTTCATCTTTGGTCCTTCTTCTCCCAACAAAAACAAGATACGAACTGCTAATCTTGTGAACTCGCAGTCTTCAATAAACTCACACAAATGACCTAAAGCAGCTTCTTTGCACTCAGGAATAGCCTGAATGATGTCAAAGATACCCTCAACAACTGCCTTCTTAGATTCATAACCTGCTTCATCACGCAAACAAGATGCCAGGAATTGCAACATCATTCCATGTTTCAAAGGAAATTTCAAGCACAAAGCCCTGATTGCATCTACAACAATGACTTTGAATTCATCGGTAATTTCAGACATGAATCCAGTAATTTGCTTCATCAAACGATCAACAGACGATTCATTGCCTGTCTTTAACAAAGTTGTAATAGCAAAAGTAGCAATACTTCTGTTTGTATCAGTAATCAAATTTTCCATGTCAAGATTAGCAACCTGAACAGATTGTGGATGTTTCATGGCCAATTGGTTCAAAGTGCGAATAGCAGCAAAGCGCAAAGAACTACGAGGTGATGTCAAGAACAATTGCAGAACAGACACAACAGGAAACAATTCTTTCGATGTTACTCCTCTTAAATTGCAAATAGCTCTTGCAGCCTCCAAGTTGACCATCTCATAACGATGTCTCAAACAATTCTCCAAGATTTCGAAAAGCCCACGACTTGGTCCTTCTAGACCACCATCTTCTTCCATTACTTTGTATGTGTATCTAATCAACATACACTGAGCGTACGGAGAGCGCAAAATATTTCCTTTGAAAAGACCCTGAACTGTTTTAGTGACGGCCATTTTATCCTGTTGCTTGATCAAGTACATCAAACCAAGTGCATGATACTGAATAGCACCAACTGGACGATTCAAAGCTTCCTGGACTTCATTAACCCAACGCTTAACAACTTCTCTGCCACCATTACTGTAAATGTGATAAGCAGAAACAAGAGCTGAACTTGAAACAGCCGCGTCTTTATCAACAATTGCTTGCTTGATGAATCGCTCGATACTCTGAACAGTGTCAGTGTCCGTAACAGTGCAAAGTGCCCTAATCGCATTGGCCCTGTAACCAATTTCAGCAGCAACACGATCATTAGTATCCTTTGCTAAACTTTGAGTAGCCATTATAACATTCATTGACACTTTGCTAAGTTCCTTAATAACCAAATACACTAAGCGGCGCAATTGAGTATCCTTAGACTGGAACAACTTGGTGACACTGAAAAACAGACTGGTGGCTTCATCCGTTAACAGAGTTTCGCCTTGGTACAGCAAAAAGAGAACTTTGGCCAACGTCTGGCAGCATTTCTGGGCCTTAATCGGAGTCTCATTGAACATTCTGGCCTCCTGTAAGACCTGGCTTTTGTCCAAATGAGAGAAAATGTTGAAATCCCCTGTAAAAAGTTAAATAGTTCAGCGCTATCGAAATTAAAGAAAGAATTACCTGCTTCGTCGTCTTTCTTCATATCGTCGTCGTCGTCGTCGTTGGATCAGAAACTGTTTCGCTGTAGTTTGAGCCTTCCAACAGAATTTTAAACGAACAGGTCGTAAAATTTGAAATAGATTTAAAGTTTTCTACGCGCTGTGATCATTCTTAATCGTTTCATCTCTTCGCTGAAATGCTCTGCGCTAGGAGCAGATCACACCTGCTACAACGAAGATCATTCTTCTCGTGGTTCGGCAGAGGAAGAGATACCAACACAGGCAAATCTTCCAAGACGGATTATAGCGATGATATCAAAGGAATTCGATCAGAGCTGGTTACTTTGAATGGATCTTTGAAATTGCTTTACGGTCAAATTGGGGGATACATTGGTCATCAAGCTCGAGGTCTTGAGGAAGAGGTCGGGTTAGCTGTAGCACGTTACTTGGATTATCCTCCGGAAGCTGTGAACTTTGGCTACAAGCAAATGCAGGGAAGGCAAATATTCTACGAAGTTGATGCATTGATTGTGGATGGTGATAATCAAACGCAATACGTCATCGAGGCAAAGTCTTATGTCAGGGATAATGATGTGAATTCTGTATTGGAACGAGCAGAGAAGATCAGATATATGTATCCTGAGTATCAATTGCGACTATTTCTTGGATCGCCAAAATTCAACTATGGCTTGCGTGAGCGATGTTTACAGAACGGAATCTTTCCTGTGGTTTTGAATGGTTCTCGGTTTGAAGTTATGAAATCGTCTGATGCATCGCCAAAGCACCTGTCTGGTTAAACGGATTAAAAGTATTCTCAAAAATTTCGGTTTTATTAGCAAAGCAGTTTCAGTGCTTCACCAATTAGAAGTTCTCCTTGTGGAACTTGAAAGTAGTCTTCGAGGTTCTGGACTGGCCCTTTGAGTTCATCTTGCAAGCATAACTCAAATCCTTTGCGCCAGGACCACACAAGAAGACACCAACATCATCACCCTCATGCTTCTGAGCCTTTTCCTTCATGATTCTGTTCCAGTTTGGTTTACCACTAAACTGGTTGAATTTCTCTTGACGAACCTTCTTCAAGTCCAATTCACCAGTCAAGTAAATATTCAACTCAACTCTTCCATGCAATTCATTGTTGTCCAATAACTCATCGAACACATCCTTGAAAGACATGTACTCAGCTTGGTCACGACAAATCCAGTAAAAGTAGATGCTCATGTTGGAGTTCTCCTGAGCAGTTTGGTGCTTCATCTTGTATGAGAACGACTTCAAAATACTAATGAATGGTGTGACACCAATACCAGCACCGACAAGGATCGTAACGTTAAAATCAAATACTTCCTCGCTAGCAGAACCATAAGGACCATCGACTCTCAATTCAGGAGCCAAATCAGCATTCTGGGACTCAGTGATAGGTTTCATAGGAGCAGGGATGACAGTGCCATCGTCAGCGACAGTATCAGCAAAACCGAAACGTTGTCTCAAACGGTAGCAGAAATCCATATCAGGTCTTGCACGAATATGGACAGAGAAGTAGTCATCTCCCATACCACTGCTGATAGTGAAAGCATGGACTTCACCTTCAGACAATTCAGGACAAGTCAAGAACAAGTACTGACCAGGCTTATAACGGAACTTCTTGGATTTTGCCTTCAAACGCATCTTAATATTCAAAATATCCTTACCAACCAATTTGGCTTCAACAACCACAACTTCCTCACTGACACGACGATTTTGAATAAATTTCTCCAAGGCCAAGAACAATGCAGGGTACAAGCAGAATTGCCAGAAACGTTCAGAGTGCAAGAACAACAAAACTAAGACAGGAATGTAAAGTTTGTGAACACCCAAGAATACTCTGTAGCCATCATATCTTCTGCCGAAAATACGAAAGATCTTTCTCTTGATGAACGCAGTTGAGTACATGAAGAACATCAACAATAGAACAAGGTGACCAGTTACTCCAGGTAATGTACCGAAAGAATTATCGACGAAGCGAAGACCCAAGTAATTGTTGGCATAGATAAAGTTCAAGTAGTGGAAAGTAACGTGTCCACCAGTAGCCAAGATGATCATATAAGCACACCATTTGTGAATCTTGATATTATCATCCAATGGCAAGACATCATTAGCAGCAGTTGATCTCAAGAAGGATAAGAAGTTTCTCAAGACAGGAATCAAAATGAAGGAACAATTCAAATCCAACATCTTACCGAAACCCTTTGCATACGGATAATAAGGCAACTTGGTCTTGTGATTCCAGTTGGAAATCATGCCATAAAGCCAGAAAGCAGCATTAGCCAAGAAGAACAAGATGAAGAATACAATTCTTCCTTGTTCCCATTCGTACCATGCAAATAAAGGTCTCAAGAAGGGCAAGCGTTCAACCAAAGTCTTCTTCTCCTTAATTGGGAGCACTTGCTCTTGTTCTTCTTCATCAAACTCAGGAACGTAAACCGGCTTGTAGATTCCAAGAACTTTGTTAACTTTAGAATCTGGATTCTTTTTAGCAAAAGCAAACAGCAACAAGAATGCGCCTGAAAAGGCACCAATACCTGCAACACCGACTGCACTACCAACTGCGACTGAGGTCCAGTCTTCTTCAACAATCAAAGTTCCTTTCTGATCTCTGTTTGAGAAGTTGTTGTTTCTCGTAGAGATGAAGTGGAAAGTACCAACGTTTTCAACTTTGACCAAACCAGCATTCCAGTAAGCAGGAGCAGCATTCAAAACCTTGCAGTTATCATCAGCTTGAGTGTTGCGAGATTCAGTATCACAACCAGTTTGGTTCAAGAAAGCCATTTCAACAATCTTGTTTCTGTCTCTGGTAAAGAAATCTGGTGGATAGGAGCCATCAGCAGGATTGAAGTTCACTGGTACATTCTTTCCGAGAGAGCTAACCATAACCAAATTGTTACGATCAGTTCCAGCTCTGCCTTCACCGGCATTACCTTGACTGTTCGCATCAGAACCAGTCCACTGAATGTGGAGAAAGTCATTTCTGTTGACAGTTAACTTTCTTGGGGCAAAATCATATTCGACAGCAGGATATGTCTGTTGAATATTACCACGCCTACCCAAGACGTTCAAGTTCCAAATTTTTGCTGAACCAATCCAGTTGTTCATTTCAGGTGTTCTCTTTCGGATGATAAATACGTGCGATCTATCCTCGAAAGTTCTGCCAAACTGAGAAGTATCCATAGCCAAACGCAATGGTCCAGTGGTGTTGTACCCTAAACCAAGGAAATCTTTGGCTTGATTGTTCTTGATTGGAGAATTATCCCTGTTTGATGATTTATCAACAGACCAACCATCAAAATCATAAGTAGAGATGTTATAACGCAATCTTAGTACACATTTCGTACCATCAGCATGAATGTCAGTTGGAATCTGCCACCAATAGTTTGGTGGATCTGAATCACCAGCAGCATTACCATTGTGATTGTGTCTGGTGTAAGGGCACGCAGTACACTCAGGAGGAGGAACATTGAAAGCACCAGTTAAGGTCCAGACACCATTGTTCTGCTCACACTCTTGTTGATTATTGTAATAACCGTAATAATCACCAGGGCCAGAACAATTTCCCTTGTTCATCACATTCTGACTATTAGATTGATAGTAAGGACAACGGAAAGTTTCATCAGTGCAAACCCAAACGTCTCTCCATGGCGTAGGCCCGAACCAAGGAAAAAAATCTCTTTCTTCAGGGCATTCAAATCCATAGCGATCATTGTTATTGTTAGTGTCTTGCCTGGTGTGAATCGCAG